>JAQFXQ010000145.1:0-11278 GCA_034693645.1 Pergamasus crassipes | reverse complement strand
AGCCAGGAGTCAATCTCATTCACAGCCTCATTATCAGCTGATACATCTTCACGTAACATGCAGAAGGAAGACGAGACTTCCTACGTAGAGAGTCAAAAAGTTCCAGATAGAAGGACTGGATCTTTGTAGAAGAAGTCTCGCATCTTCTCGAGGAGTGTTGATTAAAGGTGTGAAAAAAAGCAAGACGGTAGAGGTTCAAAGAATGTAGGGAAGGAAAGTCATACGAACAGGGTTTGGAGAGAGCTGTTAAGAAAAGCAAGACGAAAGAGGTTCAAAGAGAGTAAGGAATGAAAGTCATACGAACAGGGTTCGGAGGGAGCTGTTAGGAAAAGCAAGACGAAAGAGGTTCAAAGAGAGTAAGGAAGGAAAGTCATACGAACAGGGTTTGGAGGAGGGAGGTGTTAAGAAAAGCAAGACGGTAGAGGTTCAAAGAGAGTAAGGAACGAAAGTCATACGAACAGGGTTCGGAGAGAGCTGTTAAGAAAAGCAAGACGAAAGAGGTTCAAAGAGAGTAAGGAAGGAAAGTCATACGAACAGGGTTCGGAGGGAGCTGTTAAGAAAAGCAAGACGGAAGAGTTTAAATGGGAGTAGACGGAAGAGTTTAAATGGGAGTAAGGAAGGAAAGTAATATAAACAGGGTTCGGAGAGAGCTGTTAATAGTAGCAAGTTGGAAGAGGTTCAAAAAGAATAAGGAACGAAAGTCATACGAACAGCTGGCGAAAGCCGAGATGGAGAGTAAAATTTCGGAGGTTCAGAGAGGGATGTGAGAGAAAAATGCAAGTCAGGGAGACATGTTTAGGAAGAGTTGGGAATAAAGACAAGACGGATGGACTCGGGGATAATGCATGGAAAAGTGGAACGGAAGAGGTTCGAGGAGATCTGTGCAGAAGGTCACACGGGTGCGATTCGAGGAGGTCTGTGTAGAAAGTTAGACGGCAGAGATTCGAGGAGGTCTGTGTAGAAAGCTTATATTTTTTTATTTATCAGTTATAATTTGAAAAAGTGCCGATGCGCCGCAAGACACTCATTAAAACGGGCGTCGGCATGCGAATTTACATCGCATAGTACAATATTCACAAAATGGTGGAACGAAGTCTCTTCCTGAAAATATGGAGTGAGCTGCTCTGCCGGATATCCGGAGGTAACGTGTTCCAAACAGATAGCATTCGACACATAGGAGCGCGATAGAAAGAGAGATGTTCGGAAAGCTCCAAGTCAAAGAAAACGTCCTTGCAAAAGTTATAGTTAGATGAAAAACAAAAGTTGAACGACAAGTGAGAGGGAAGAAGATCATGATAGGACCAATAAGCCAAGCAAGCCAATCGCGAGTTTTTGAGTTGTTCCAACGACAAAATATCAGACTCACCACGCGTTTTCGAGATGAAAGATCCAGGAGCCCAGAAAAAATACAGCCATAATTTCCTTATTCTGGGAGACACGGACAGGGTCAAGGATAGACGGACAGGCGGTGCCCCAAGCGCACAGACAAAAAAGTAGAGATGACTCTGCAAATGAATGATAAACACTTTGCAAAAAGTGCCTCGGAAATCCAATTGTACGGAGACGGTGGATAACATACGTAGGTCTAGACACCTGTCGAACAACACATTCGACTTGAGCCTTCCAAGTAAAGCTGGAGTCCAGGGTTGCCCCGAGTGCCCTCACTGAATCAACAATATCAGTAGCGTTGCCCTTTACAAAGATGCTGCCAGGGGGAATCTCAATCTAAGAATCTGGAGACTCAAAAACAGTAGCATGAGTTTTCGACATAACAATAGACGCCGATCATATCAAGAATGGGAAAAAAAATCGTAGAGTTATTCTCATTAGACGGAAGAGGCTGAAAAGAGATGTGATAAAGTGAGGAGAAAAGAGAAAAAGGGGATCTGTGTAGAAAAGTAAGGTGGAGGAAGTTCGAGAAAATATATGCAGAAAAGTAAGGCGAAAGAGCTTCGAGGAGATCTGGGTAGATAGTCATAGCTGTGTAGAAAGCAAGACGGGAGAGATTCTAAGAGATCTGTTCGGAAAAGTAAGTTGTAGGAAGTTCAAAAAGCTCTCTGCAGAAAAGTGAGGCGAAAGAGCTTCGAGGAGATCTGTGTGGAACGTCAGACGGAAGAGGTTTGAGGAGATGTGTGTAGAATGCAAGACGGGAGATTCTAGAAGAATTGTGCAGAAAAGTAAGGTTGAGGAAGCTCCAAAGCATCTATGCAGAAAAGTAAGGCGGAAGAGCTGCAAGGAGATCTGTGTGGAAAGTCAGACGGAAGAGATTCGAGGAGATCTGTGTAGAAAGTTGGACGGAAGAGACTGGAGGATATCTGTGTAGAAAAGTAATGTTAAGGAAGTTCAAGAGGCTCTATGCAGAAAAATTTGGCGGTAGAGATTCTACCGCCCGAAGAAGTCCTGAGATGCTCTTCAACACCTCACCCAACTTATTCATCGCCGTTGGACTTGTTCTACTTCCTGGTATTCTGGCCCACAGGAGGCAGCGCCGCGGCGTTTAAGTACAGTGACAGCCTGAAGTTCACAGGCAGCCCTGACTGGCGGACGGCAAAGGAGACAGCACACCCCCTGCGGGAAACTCACATTTTTCCTTCCAAGGAGCTTGCACACATGAGATTGGTGTTGCGCTTGTCGAAAAGTTCTCGAGAGAAATGAGGTTTCTCGAGCTGAGAATTCTCGAGAAATGAGAATCTTCATGACAGTCTTGGCGAAGCTTATTTGATGGAAGGTACCTTGTCCCGTAAAGGTAATACAAGTGGACGGAAGCTGTTGGTCATTTTTCAACTGGTCTTAAAAGAAGTTGTGCCACTTTTACCGAGTAAGGTAGCGTGGTAGTAGCACGTCCAACTTGCATTCGGAAAGTCTCGAGTTCGACTCCCACACCGGCCTTCCTGATACAAGTGTTTCATGTCAGGGATGCTGGAAAATGCTGGGACGGATGTGGCTAGCCCAGCAACCCACGACAAAAGTTACTTCTCACTCGACAATGATTTTGTTACACTGAATTGTAACATACTATCCGACTTCCTGTTGGATACACGCTGCTTTCACAACACAAAAACGGTTTTAGTGAAACAATAAATGAACTAAAACTCCAGTCATCAATCTAAAAATATATATTTTATTATTCCAAAAGGTCTAATTTCTATAATTTACCCTAATTTTACGATTTGTCGAGACTGCTGGGCATTCAACTCAACACAACATTTAACTCAATCTGTCGTTCAGCTGGTGGATGTCTGAAAATATAGTGAATTCCCAGTATGTATCCATTCGACTGTTGAAGGCGAAAGTCACGGTTTAGATCCCAAGATAATTGTAATTGGGTCACGTCTTTCGGTACCCGCTTTCTCTTCACCATCACTGCTCATTGAGATTGCCATGTTTAGGAAATAGTGAGTAAGAACACTATAGTAAAGACTGATGGTATGAACCGTTACTGTGCCTCTGGCAGGGTACTGGTTCACATCAATATGCTTCAGAACGTATGTTGTCTTTAGACGATAGTTATCACCGGCACCAATGGTAGAATTCAAATTCCAACATCGGGAATTCGCGTGAAATCACATTTCTCGATTATCGTTTCCCGAGAAATTCAAGGTATCCAGCCGTGCGCATCGCTACATGAAACGTCTTTACAATCACTCTGTAAGATGTCAAAAAATGTCATGATTTCCCTCTCTTTAACAAGGGATTATTATTGTTCATTAGTGTTCGATTATATATAAATAAACACCTCTTCCTTCTATCGAATGTTTCATTTGAGTTAAGTCCGTTTCGGAGCTGTTTTAAAATTCATCAAAACCCCTTGTTCTCAGAGTTGGTTGGACGTGTCTCCCGTTGTATACACGTCCAGCACGCACCCCCAATGTTCTACGCTAACCCTATCCGCATCTCCCCGTTCTGAGCTACCCTGCTGAGCTACTCCCATGTTCTCAGCTACCCCGATGTACCACTCCCCTGTTTTGAGCTACCCCTATGTGCCACTTCCCTGTTTTGAGCTTCCCCTATGTGCCACTCCCCCTGTTTTGAGCTACCCTATGTGCCACTCCCCTGTTTTGAGCTACCCCTATGTGCCATTCCCCTGTTTTGAGCTACCCCTATGTGCCACTCCCCTGTTTTGAGCTACCCCTATGTGCCACTCCCCTGTTTTGAGGTACCCCTACGTGCTGCTCCCCTGTTCTAGGCTACCCCGATGTGCTGCTCCCTTGTTCTGAGCTACCCCGGTGTGCTACTCCCCTGTTTTAGGCTACCCCGATGTGCCACTCCTCTGTTCTGAGCTACCCCTATGTGCTGCTCCCTTGTTCTAAGCTACCCCTATGTGCTGCTCCCTTGTTCTAAGCTGCCACAATGTGCCACCACCCTGTTCTAAGCTGCCACAATGTGCCACCACCCTGTTCTAAGCTGCCACAATGTGCCACCACCTTGTTCTAAGCTGCCACAATGAGCCACCACCCTGCTCTAAGCTGCCACAATGCGCCACCACAGTGTTCTAAACTACTCCTACGTGCTGCTCTCCTGTTCAGAGCTACCACAACGTGCTACTCTCTTGTTCTAAGCTACCCTACGCGCTACTCCCCGGTTCTAAGCTGCTTTATTGTACTACTCCCCAGTTCTAAACCAACCCGATGCGTATCTACTCTGTTCTAAGCTATGCCGATCCTGTCTCATTATAAGCTAAGCCGACAACATATAACCTCTATCAACACAACTTACAATAAATTCCTAAGAGAGTTCGTGGGTTTGAACCCGATCGCTCATGTCTGTCCAACCTCGGATCGACGGCCTAAACCACTGAGCTGTCCGAACACATTT
The DNA here is from genome assembly GCA_034693645.1 of Pergamasus crassipes. NCBI lineage: Eukaryota > Metazoa > Arthropoda > Arachnida > Mesostigmata > Parasitidae > Pergamasus > Pergamasus crassipes. The sequence goes on along the minus strand of JAQFXQ010000145.1, from coordinate 6,463 downwards.
GTGACCGTAAACAAACATCCTCTTATGAAGAATATCTGTGAAAAATAATAAAATCAGCCTTTCACTTGGTGGCAACATGAAGACCATTGATTCTTCAATCACTGACAAGCTCTCTGTTCATCTCCATCGTTTATACAATCATCTCAACACCAAGTCTTTCAATTATCCTAGAATTTCGCTGCTACTGTGGATCAATACGTATCGTGTAAGCCTAGTAATATCATATCGCCAGTTCGAATATTGGCCATTACTTTTTTTATGGAAATTGAGTGACTACGGCATGACTGAACGGTAGGGTATATTCGTTCAAATCGTTACAATAAGATTTAGATTTTTGCGGATCTCGAGTTTTGGAGCTCACAAGTGACTTCGAAATCTCAAGGAAATTCCTTTAAGGACTCAAAGAGGGATAAATCAACACGGTTGTTTCCGGAAGACACTTTGCAGGACTGGACAAACCTCTTGTGGTCTTTCAAATCCTTCATGAGCCTACTGTGAGTTCAACGAGACGTACTTCAGAGGATCGCAAAGTGAAAGTAATAACTGATGAAGGAATTGAAGTTGAATTGAAACCGGTTATCTTCTCTAATGGCTGTCGTAACATGAGGTTACGAAGAAACTTTGAACGAAGACAATTGGTGATGTGCGGGGCCGCCTCACAATCTAGCAGCGGTTAGACACCCACGCCAGGTTGGCGTCTACGCATCGTGCAGGCGTCGCGTGCGCTACAGAAAAATCCTAGGTTAAAGCAATTAAAGAATTACAAGTCCAGCAACGCTTGGTTCACAAAGGAATTAGAAATGTAATCGTGATTGCAATTACATTGGTATCGTAGTTGCAAGCGAATTGCATTTCAAAGATGTACTTGAAACCTGTAATTTCCTGGTACATTTCTCATTGTAATTCAACTACGTATGGAAAGTAATTGTCCCAACAATGGAACTGAATTGCCGCCCATATCCTCATGCAGTTCAGGGTGTCAAGTCAGGGTGAACAGCAACATTTATCCGAAATAAATCGTTTTTTGGCGAGGTCAGCGCTTTACACCGGAGAACTGTTAAGCGTACCTGTTCCCTGATGAACATTTCTCTTCACAAATACTGAGAGAACACTTTTTCTTCAGGATAACCTTTTCCTTTTACATAAAAACCAACAACACCAGGTATGTCTGACCAAGCTTTGTCTCAGCAATAGTTTCGTTTTGTTGAGTAACATCTTCTCATTCATCGGCAAGATCAAAGGATGTGTTAACATATTCTTTGATAGTTGCCTTATTCCCAAGGTTACGTGCAAAGATTTCTCCAATTGCGACGTCATAAAAAAGATCACTTTGCCTTCATCAGATTCGGAATCATGGCCGATGAAGCTTATTTGTGTGTAAACACATTCTTTTTTCATGAATGTGAATGAGATTTTGTCGCTGAACAACACGATGGAACAGTATGGTATATTTCTTTCAAATATAGACTTCACGTTTCAATAAGTTTTAGATTTTTGCGGACCTCGAGCTTTAGGATTCGAAAATGTCTTGAAGGCCTCAAGAGCATTCATTTAAATTTCTTCACTTTTAACCATGACTTGGTACAATTGTGAAGGTTAAGATCAGAAAATTGACATGCCGACATCCTCATGTTCAAAAACATTCATTGAAGGACCCAAAGCGGAAAAAAAAATTCCGGTGTCTCCGGAAGACATTTTGGAAGGAATTTTTTGACGTTTTATTTTGTGGCCCTCCAAACAGCTTCGTTCTTGACGAGTCTGTCATGAGTTCTATGAGGCACACTGAAGAGAATGGCAAAGCAAAATTACCAATTGATGAATGAACTGAATAGAAACTGGCTATCTTTTTCGATGTCTATCGCAACATGAGGTTGCATCTATGAAATGTTCATGGAATCTGAATAATGTTCACCACGACATTAATTAGTGGAAATGCTTTTTTAAGAGCAAATGTGAAAGCCTGTTATGGACATGAAATATTTATTCACTTTATTGTCGTTTTTAGTTCTGGTTGTACTTCTGTGTATTGGTGTACCAACCTGCAGGCTGGTTAGCCATCTTATTTGTATCTATTGCAGTTCAATTTCCATGCGGATAGAAGGATTTTAGAATAACTACATTAGTTGGTTGCATGTGACGAAATCATCTTAAATACTTTGCTAGTATAATCCGAGTTTTAAAAACGATTTTATGTAGGGAATCTCCAGCTGTTGATACTGAACAATCGATAAGGATAGGAGTAGACAAAGACATTATGTTAAAATAATTAGATACATAAATAATAATCAGGTGTTTTAAATAAAATTAAGTGTAGTAGGGGATGCACTATATCTAGAAATAGCTATGTGCCACTGTTGTGTTATATTGTATATGTGCATATAATTGTTAACACCCATTCCACTCCATTACTCTTATTCATCCTGTATGACTAGGAAAGTAACACGTAGATCCCCTCATACACACAGTAAAGTTCCATGTGAGTATAATATATAAAATAAATGAATAGCATCCTGTAGAAATACAGGGTTGCTCCATTGAATCGATGTAGTGTGAGGGTCATGGAGTTGGGAAATGTGGGATGAATAAGTTGCGTGCAAGTACAGACTGAGAGAATTGTTTGAGGTTGTACCTACGTACAGGTTGAGCTGGTTGGGATATCTGTACCCTTCGCGCATGTGTAGAGGAATGAAGGTCTCTAAACATCTCTTTTCTTCCTCACCCGATTTGATCTGTTCCATATTTCATTTAGCTATAAAAAGCCAACCAAGTCGTGTGACGTAGCAACTTCTTTAGGAAAAATAAAAGGTTCAAATGACGGAGTAGTGGAGCCGCTGTCTTTTACTCGAGAGATCTGGAGTCCGATCCACAGATGGTCCAACCTGATATCGATTTTCAAGGATCTCCCCATTGATTGTTTGATTTTATTACATTCCTGGTTTAACCACCCTTTCACAGCAGGGGCGCAGATAAAAATATATATATTTTTGTAGCTAACATCTATTTTCTAACTCATACCTAACAATTATTTTCATCCTACCAATTATTTTCATCAACCTTACTCTTCCACCAAGGCAGCCTTTGCCTAGTAGACATAACTTCGTTCCAATTAATATCATCTCCCAACCTCAACGCCTCGTCCATGGCAATCTCTCGAATCCCCAGAAATGTGCAGCCGATGACCACATGCTCCACCGTTTCTCCCCCATCACCGCAGAGACCGCACAAGCTCTCCACCTCCCTCGTGTTCAACATGCCGGCCCTTGCATCCGCCAACAATCCACTTCCCCTTGAAGTGGATTGCTAGCCTCCCGCCATCACTCAATCTCCTTATCTAGGGGCATCTTTCTGATCTCCCCCTCCCCCAAGCCCGCAACCTCCCACGCCCTTTTGTTATATCCCAAGACCCTCGCACCAAAATTCCACCCGCCTGTCCCACCTTGTCTTGATACCCATATCATTTTTCACCTCTGCCAACCTTGAAACCCATCGTACCTCGTTCATTTGTGTAATCCGTAAGGCATATATCAACTTACTCTGTACTTCTCTAAATCTAAATGATGACATGTTTCCTTCGCCCTGTAAAAATTCTCTCGCACAGTTGAAACGGCATCCCAACGCGTATCTTACCACGTCTCTTTGTACAACCTCCAGCTTCTTCTCTACGTTAATACCCAGTATAAATATATATATATATCTATATATCACTATTCGAATGCTGTGATTGACGTGGTCAGATACAATCTTGAAGCGTTGTAAGACGGAAATTGATCTGAACGTTAAAGCTAAAAGGCTGCGAAGGAATCAAACCAGTTTTATGAATCTCGTTGCCGGGATTAATAAACGGCGAAGACGTGAGAACTGAGAAAGAAACTCAGTATGTGGGCGGCTTGAGCTACGACACCTCGCTACATGATGTGTGGAAAGGGGTTTACAGAGAACCGACTTCCTTCGCTTCAATTGGGTTACAGGCGAAACCGAATCATCGGAACTTTACCCAGAAAATTCAGTCGAGGAGAGTGTTTGTCTGTTGTGTGTAGGGTGATCTCTGCCTGTGGGGACTTGGAGGAGCTCTTGATGCGGCAAAGCCCCGAAGTGCAATTGCACCGGACATGAGACCTGACAAAGAAATTAGATTGCTGTCGAGGTTCGTGAGGGGATTGAATGAGATCATGAGGAAGGGAGCAATCCCAGAGGAATGTTGGGACGGAGCAATAATTCAACTCTCGAAGACGGGCAGGATACCGACTGAGTGCAGGTCGTACAGAAAAAAATGTGAACACATCCCACATGTGCAAACTCCCAGAACGATATTAATTCAGAAGCTGTTGGTCCCACTGAACCGGTATTTTGGGTTAATGACACATGAATCTGCATATAGGCCATTGAGAGGAGCTCAGAATAACATAACTGACTTTGCGGTGGGGCGGTGAAAACGAAAGGGTATAATATGATTTTGTTCTTTGATGTGACAGCGGCGCACACCTACCTAAACCACTCAGCCGTCGCTGAGATGCTGAGCTGACTCGGTTGGGGATTAGGTCACAGGATTCACCGAGTGATTATATCGATGGTCAGAGATCGTGTAATATCGCTCTCCTGTGGCATAGTTGAATCGGACTGCGTTATAATGGTGTTCCAGGGCAGAGTCCTTTCCGGAGGGTGTTGAAGGTAGAAAGCGATCGAGTTAATCAGACTGGTTGACCCGGGTAGGGAGCACTTTGGGAGGGTGTGTGGTATTCTTCTTGTGTTACGTCACCTGAAGGACTGGTGCATCACCCTGTACTGGGTTTTTGCTCCTATAGGATTCAGAGAAAACACGGCAGCACATGCTGCGGCAAGGGCGGCGGCGATGAGAGTGATCGTAACGGGGTCACTGGAGAGTAAGGCGGACTATATTTTGGTCAAGAGAAAGGTTAGGCAGTGCCATCGCAAGTACTGGGAGCGCACGTGTGCTGGCCTTGTGGAATGATCAAAGAGGCAGTTGGTGGGTATAGGTGTTGAGTACGAATTCTTGGCTGCGGAGCGCAATTGAAAGTTGGCGGTTGAAGTCCAGCGAATGAGATGTGGGAGGCCCACTTGACGAGGTTTCAGTTTGGCTTGACAAGGTGTCATCCCCGGAGTGTGAACACTGTGGGGCTTATGATGATGTCATTCACAGGCTGGAGGACTGCGGTCTGCAGGCTGTTGAGCGGGAGCGATGAATGAGGTCTGTGAGCGCGGAGAGAGGATGTGACGCTACGCTGCCGGTGAGAATGAGATGTGAGAGTTTTGAGTTGGCTCATGAGGACTGTGCGAGAGGTCACTCTCGGGCAGGTCTGACTGTGGTATGAGGATAAGGGTGTAAGTTGGTGTGTGTTCTGGTAGGAACACGCGATACATGCTCTCATCATCAATGAAAACTTTTTTTTTAAATGCGTCACTATAATTATTCTTCCTTCAATGCAAGTTCACGGATTTTAAGTACGAAGTCTCGTTGAAAAGAGAGGGCCCGTCTCCCCGGTTGCAACAATCTTATGGGGCGCAAAGTGCAGCAAACAGGGTACCAGAGATAAGGCGTGCAACGTGTTCTGGATCGTCAGATTCAACATTTGGGGCGCGAACGCCCAGAATTCCCCCGGGTGTGTCAAAGCCATGGCGTAGCGTGGTTTCTTTGCGACAGGGGGCGAGTCCCGGATTTAGCGTCCCCAAAATCTAAATCTCAGCCACTTCTCCCGAAATTTTGAGTTGACGACCCAAAACAGGAACGTCGCATGACTCGCGCCTCTAGTTTACTATGTACTTTGCTACCTTTATTTTCTCATAAGCATAAATTTGCGTTTTGTGCATTACGAAAATTGAACAATAACAGTATGTTGATTCATACCTCGGTATGGTATAGCCACGCCTGTTATCAGGCACGCTTCTCTGCCAACACTTAACTAATAGAACCAAAAAGAGACTGAAATCTTCACCATTCTATCTAGTTTCAGATGAGTCTTCTCCCATTTGCCTCTCCCCCTCAACAGGACAGCTGCTGTTTTGTGCCATTAACTGCCTCCCAATATATGAATTCTCCAAAACCCAAGACAACACTCAACCCTACGTGTGTCGGCAACAACGTGCTGCAACGTTTCATTTTTTTTCTATTTTCCTCCTCACACAGTATAGGAAGGGCTCTGCCAAATCAACTGCAAAATGATCAGTACCCTAAGGGAGCTCAGAGATGCCAAATCTGCACAGAGGGGCCCACCAATTGATAAAGAAAGCTTCAAGACAATGTCGTTGCCGATAGTTTTTGTGTATTTCGAGGACCATCCCAAACTACGTTAAGAACAAAATTATCGTCAAATCGTAGTTAAGTCTTTGGTGAAGACATAAACTTGAACAGAATACGTTGAAAAAAGAAAAACTACTTCTCTTCCAACACTGTCCCTATAAACATTCCTATGCTCAATATGATCAGCTGATCTTTGTTACCATTTAT
>JAQFXQ010000144.1:0-11280 GCA_034693645.1 Pergamasus crassipes | reverse complement strand
GCCAAGGAAAAAAATGGTTATGATCAAGAACGTTATTTCCCCGTAGATAAACTCGTAATTTGGTGAATAAACTCAGGCAACTCAACAACTCAGTAAAAATATTTTTTTAAGATTTGTTCTTGTTTTCGAGGAACGGAGCAGCGTTGAATGTTTCAAAAATGTTTCCATGATAGTTATCTGTTTGGCAATGTTGAGGGTGGTAATGAATTGAAAGATGCTCTGTAGCGTGCCCTGTATGCTTGTGATTCGCAAGATCTGAACACACCTTGCTTCACTTCCTGGGTTCTGACATATTCGTCAACCGTGCCCATTGCTCATAATCATCTTCATACAAACATTCATGTATATGTATATATACAAATACATGATATATAAATGTTATATATATATATATATATCTTTATATATATAAATGCATATATCTTTATATGTACATTTGTATATAGCGAGAGAGGGAGACAAAAGTATTCACATGTATTTATATACAAATATATATATATATATAAACACATATATATTTATAAATTCATCTTGTCGTCTTCATCACAATTCCGTCGAGAGAAATACTTACCTTCGTCATCGTTCCCAACCAGTAGAGCGTCAATTGCCCATTGGCCTACCCGTGTCACCGCAACCCCTGCCAAAAGCCTAGACCTAAATGACACAGTAAAAACTTATCATCAGACATTGATATTTTCTATCTGTCTCCTTTTGGTTCTGCCGTACGAATCCAGCGACAAAAAGAGAAAAAGAACCTGCCATCTTTAAGTGCGGTTGAATGTGCTTGACGTATGCGATGGGATGGCATTTCTCTACCGATCGTTAGTAATATTTACCTCCCTCATGAAACATTTCTAAGACCAAACACTTCCAAAAATAGTGGGAGGAAAATGAATGCCATCCCTGCTGTCGTTCGGGAGATGCCAAAACCCCGAGTTCGGGGTCAGAATTCAGGTTCCGGGACCAATAGTGCCAATATAGTCTCGACAGTTATGATCGTCAGATGTGAGGCCACCCTCACCTCACAACACCATGCTATGCCACTTTTACAACAGGTCCCTAGTCCCTACTAACTCAATGCTACTTGCCCTCTTGAAAGCTAAAAATGATGTCAAACATATTCGCTAATCTTAGAATAAGTCTGAGATTCTGAACTATTACCATTTTTACCTATATTAGTGGTCAACGCTGTTTGGAGAAAAATTAATTTGAATCGTTAAATGAGAATATTGATAGTTGAAGCGAGATTTTATTACTGTCTGAGATAGTAAACCGTTTATAATGTGAACATGAACAAACAACTCTATCTTACATTTACATTAATATAGGGGGAAGCCTGAGGTCTGGAAGTTCTCTTCATTAAGAGCATGTTTTGAACTTATTTAAAATATATACTTTATCTTGCTACTTAACCAACTGGTCGTTTCGAGAAGTTTTGCCTTCTTCCAAAGGCAGCGGTTAGGCAAACAGACTTCGCTCTTCACCCTCAATGCCGTCGGGGGCAAACCTACCGAAAGAAGTCTCGGTTCCACACAGAATTCGAACCCCATCACAATCCCAGAGCAGGTGCGTCGCACTCTACCCAGGTAGACATCTGTAACAGCCACATCGAGAATGCGGCCTTAAGCACTGTCTATTCTATGTTTTTTTGTTATTTAAGTTTTATTTAAACTTTAGTCCTTCAGACAAAGCTGCCCGATCTTGTCCACTTATTGTAACACTGTTCGCTTCGCTTTGTTTTTTACAATACTTAGTATCACTCTGATATCCGAAGACCAGCCTCAACTGGTCTTCATCAGAATGTCAAACAATACCCTCGTCGTCCAATGTGGGTCAACCAGCCCGTTTGTCACCAGAGACAACTACTCAGTTCTCTTTCACCCTTTGCACAGAACCCACATGAGGCAGGATTGTCTTTGTATATTTCCCGACCGTCAACCAAAGCCACGCTTTATCTGTCTTTCAATATCTTATGTGCCGGCTATCCATCAGTGAGTCTGCTTTTCAATGAGAAATCATAATTAGAGCAGAATTTGCAAAGAAAAATAAAAAAATGTGATGTGTAGTATAACCTAGTCTAGATAATTGCACTGAGCACAGAATGTTAAGCACCTTGAATATCATATGCATATGGCGTGCAGGATTTATACTCAAATACCAAGCAAGATGGCATGATGGTAGCGTGTCGGACTTGCAATCGGAAGGTCCCGGGTTCGATACCAAGATCGGCCATCCGGATATAGGTTTTCGAGACTTTCCCTATATCCCCAGGCGAATGCTGGGATGGAAGCGGTCAGCCCAGCAACCCAGGCTTTTATAACTTAAGAGCGTGTACCCCCAAAAAAATACGGCATCAGCATACATTTGGCATAATTACATTTTATCGCTTCTACTACAATTACAAGCGTTCATCGCAACCCGAGGCTGCCGGCCTTAACGCCACCGGGGCAAGATCATCAGGGTGCTGTGTGTCATCCAACGCCTTTTCTTTATATCTTTATTTAATCAAGTAAAAGAAAATGAATGTCCCTTAGTTTATCCAAATATATTCTCTTTTGGTTTTGGACTTGACTTCTATTTAGCGTCCTCTAATTTCCAGCTCCTCTGTTTGTCCTAACCCTGATAGACCACTTTCCACAAAAGCATAACCATACGCCGCGAAGACTAGCTTCTTCACTGGGTTCCTTTTTCGTTCTACGGTATCTAAACACACAATTTGTGGTATCTAAGAAAAAAAATCTTCTTTAAGATGGACCCAGGAAGGACCGGCACGAGGCCCCGCACGAGAAAGTTGGGCATTGGAAGTTTGGACAATTAAGAGGTTGAGACGTTTGAACTATTTGGACAGGAAAGCCGGGAAGGCTTGGGATCAGAAACTCACAGTGAGTGGATAAGGGTTGTGGTATCCCTTATCAGGATATACCACGATCTGGACAACAACTGAAAAGATGAACCGAGATCTACGGGCAATGTAGACAGACATCACCGGACCCAAAGATAAGAGGGCTATATCAACAGCCCCGATGACCAACAGAAGTCACTTGTGTTCTTGCTGCCAATCTCGTAGGTCGCAGTAACCGAGAAACTGCATTTGTAATTTAAAATAATTGTACGTACCAATGTCCTAATACAAGTAATTCGTTTAAATATTGGAACAATGTGTTTTAAATGCTTTTCAATAAGTACCTATAGTCCGATAGCCCCCCCTACCTCAAAACATTTATTTTGTGCTGCCTCTAAGCTAAATCAGTTTTTTAGTAAATCAACACATTGTTTTTGTTTTGTGACTGTAGTCATAAATACTGGCAGCTCAACGTTAGGACAACTACCGTTCAAGATGATGAATCAGTCTAACACGATACATAAAGCTCGCAAGGTTGAATGAGAAAAGCAAGGTCATCTCAAGGTTGCTACGCCGTAACCAACTGCAAGCACGACGTCATATTCAGCAGATGGACGTTTATAGTTAACAAACAGTGCTCATTCAACAGGTGAACTCTCCAACTCTTGCGACTTCATCACGAGACCATGTCTACAAGAGCTAACAGATCACCTGATCTATTGTCTCTAATAACCGACCTTGTCTCAACAGGTCTTCATCAGAATTTCGAACAATGCCCTCGTTGTCCAATGTGGGTCTACCAGCCCGTTTGTCACCAGAGACACTACTAGAGAGACACCACCTTTTCATAAACAGATTCTAGATCAGGATAAAGCTAATCAGCTGCTGTCACTTCATGCATCATCTCTCTCATCGAAACGAGTCTCTCTCCTCGTCCCATCATCATCTTCATTGTACTGTTTGCTCTCGTGATCTCTTGAGATCATCCGCGTCTTCTGTCTGTATTGCTCGACGTAAGTGTTTGTTAGGATCGTTGGTGTTCAGTTAGGTCGGCAGACTTGGGTAAATTGAGAATAATAATCAACAAACTTTATAATAATAATAAACAAATAGTAATAATAGTCTGAACTTCCAAGGCCCAAATTTTTAGTGTTAACATTTAGTGCTAATTTTTAGTGTCTTGCGGTGCATTTGGCACCTTTTTCAAATGTAAGTAAATAATAATAAAAGTGTACTCGTATTTATGACTCTGGCAATCACCAACTTGTTTGTAGAACTCATCGAGTTCCGAGCATTACCTTGCGGTAACATTGTGGAATTGGGAGTGTCCAGTCAAGTTCAGAGAAGTTATAAAGTGTGAGGGGAAACCATAATGGGCGTGACCATGGGGCGGGGCGGAGCGGCTGCTGGATGCTCGCTATGTTTTTGTTCACAAGCACTTTTTATTTTAGGACGAGCTCCAAATTTGATCTTTCTCTTGCAGACCTCAATATGTGGGCTTCCTTTCTGTTCAATAGCTTGGGAAACTTGGTGGCCAAGAGAACAGCTCGTTCCGCGTTACCGGCGCGGCGGACCACCTACGACACTACATCGAAAATCCCCCGGGAATCCAGGCAAGACTAGCCCTTGTCTTTCTCGATGCGATGAACTGAGGTCAAACAGTGACCTTGTCACGTGTTACGGAGCCATCTGATTTACATTACGCTTCCGTCTAGGTTTTTGTAAGACCGTTTCAATAAAATAACACTCATAGGAACACATTGATTTCGACCATCAAGAGAAACTTTACTCTGCCTTCTTAAAGTTTTTCAACTCAGTAGCATGTGGACGAACCTCTTTTTCCGTTCGTCCACCTGACAACAACAAAGCAGTTCAAGAGAGTTCATCCATGCCCACTCGTCCCCGTCCAACAGAGTGAGCTAAGTTACTTGCCGACTGGACAGCTAACAAATTCGTGCCCAGTTTCATGGCCGTCTCTACTCTCCTCTCATCACTCGAATCTAAGAGCATTCGCCCGTATCAGCACAGAAATGACCAAAACACAAACAGTAAATTATATGTAAGTGTGCATATCCACCTTGCAATTTGTAGCAGATCCTAAGTGTGAATTTGGGCAAGATATTTTAGGCGGATGGTGTAGTTTTAATTCAAGTTTTTCCATACTGCCACAAGATGTTTAGTCTCAAGTCTCCCAAAAACACCAACCTGTACAAGAAATAACATATGGGACACTGTGTCTGACGTAGCAGATGTCCATGATAGCCATGTTTCATTCGAATCGATTATGGGCAGGTGGCCGAGTGTCGGTAGAACTAACGTCCTTGTTCGCTCTAGGAGATCCCTCTTGCCGCTTCTTTTGTCACTGGACGTATTCCACTCGCTTCTTCCGTAGTTCCGATGTTACCTGAACTTGGCCGTCGACATCCCACACAGGCTCTACCAGTTGCCGACCTGTCCGCTGTGATCACTCAACGTCTCTAACTATCTTCTTGACCAACTTGAACTTACGAGTCCGTTGTTTGTGAATTCTTGCGATCTGTTCCGTTCTATCAGTCCAGCCAACCTACAGTTTTAATTTTGCCCTAATCGCCCGGCGATACAAGCTGTTCCCAATCGGATACCCGACGTTCTTAGTTCGTTACGCGGCTTCTCAGATACCCGTGTTTCGGCCATTTATTTCGGGAGACCTTCCGTCGTCACCTAACGCCGCCTCAGACGCTTTGCAATTCCTTTCATTCGAATCTATAGTTATTCATTACTCTACTAAGACACCACTGAACAAGCGCACGGCAGAGTTGCAATTGTCGTTCGTTGACGTAATAGACTCTGCTATCTCACGGTATAAACATCTATATCGTATTGCAGAGATCCATTTAAGGTTGGTGGGACTGAACAGATCGAACTAAGAGGACGCAATCGAAACTAGACACCGGGAAGTCGGAATATAATCTCGTGGAAAGCAACTCTGGTGGATTACGTTAAACATTTGTGATACTGAGCTTGAACCGCGGATGGTCTGATAACTCAGTGTCTTGTTCATTCAGTAATTTGTTCCTCTGGGATCAACTTGTGTGTGATTGTGTCTCGTCGCTTCGTGTGTGACTGAGTTTTAAGTTAATAATTCTGTGTTTATTCGACGAAACCAGTGCGCAAAAGTCGTTAGGTGGACCAAGTGACAACCTGCATCTTGCTAGGTGATATGTTTAATCCAGGCGGACATTGTGTGGAGTCAGTTCTGGTTCGTCAACTGTACCCGAGCTCTCATCATCTTCAGAGACCCTATCATCACCAGACGATAAGTTCTTTGGCCGCCCTGCCTGTTTCCCGAATCCACTCCAATCAGCAGTCACTTTCCTTCCGCCGTATCTCCAGTGCACCACTTCTTTCACGTCTCGCTTTTTCTTCTGCACACTTCGACCGGGGTTTCATCGACGCAACCGCCAATATGGTCCGCATGGGACATGCATACCGTACGGAGAGAATGGTGAGTTTTATCTACTGCTGAATTCACGGAAGAAAAAATCGATGAATTGGTCTGGAATTGTCTTACTTCTACCCATCTAAACTAGAAATGTGTTCAGGTTGAATGTTATTTTTACATAATCCCTTTCTTTCCAACAAACGTATAACTTTAGTTGATCATTCTACATATTCCTAGTTGAGAATAACGGTCACGCATTGTTAAACTTGCCTGTCTCTGAGCAAACAGAGCCTTCTGCCTAATCTAGAGAACTGTTCGGCGAAATAATAACAATAGCTCTCGACAAGGTAGACTTGATATATAGATTTATTTACTTTAAATAAATACTAGGAAAGACGAAAATCAGTGACTCAGTTGCACGTTTAATGGTGAATTTGCAGACATTGCTTCTACATCTGCTCGAGAGGTTTTACTCCGAGTAGACGTAAGGACTGAGCTAGAACATCTCGAAGGAGCTTAAAAACTAGAAGTCGAGTCTCAGCGATTGCCAGCCCTTCCCCTTTGACTCTAGCAGTCTTATTCAAAGAATTAACAATGGAGTTAAGCTTGAATAAGTACTGGACGAGATCACAGGGCTCCGCGGACGCGTCGGAACGTAAAAGAACTTCTTCGAACTGAACGAGATGGAGAATCGCGTTGCGGACATTGACATCTTCAATGAGATGGGGTAGACAACTTTCGTGAAATTTGGCATCGAGAGCAGAGTTCACCTGTAGCAGTGAGCAGAGGCGAGCGTGGCAATATTGCAGTGACACACCGGATGATCCCTTCAACGCGAAGCTTCCTTCCCAATCGAAATCCGAGTCTCTTTGGCGTCGACCCTTCATTGTATTAATGTATATTGCTGCCAATGCCAAGTCCATGGCCGTCTTCTCAAACTCGTCACTTGACACTCTCGTGGTACTGCTTTCCTCCATTCTCTTGATTGCGCGACTTTTTGCCTCCGCAATTAGATCGTCCAGCAGAACTATTTGACCCTTTCTTGTGCTGAGACCGCGGATTTTTCCAAACTTGATGTGGACAATGTTTATGTCATCAAAACCTAGCTTGTCAAGACAGTATTTTAGATCCTGGAAGTGTTTTGATTGCGAATTGTCGACGACATAATATAACGAATCTGCCTTGAGCTCTTTTCGTCGCGCCGTGGCGGCACAAATGTCTCTCGTGACATAGAGGGTGGAACCATTGGACTTGAGAAGAGGTACAAAATACTCTGGAAACACTTGTATACCTTCCAGACCGTCGCTTGTGACAAGCGTTCCATTCTCTCGCAGGCCGCGCAGAAGCTCCATTGCTGGTTTATGATATGTACTTTCTCCCTGGATAATATCGAACTTAACTCCGAGTTTCGAATAGATCTTTAAGTATTCTTTCAGGCTAATGTCTCGGAAGTTCCACCACATTTCCCGCATCGACTCATCGCCAGCTTCGAGATTGACGAAATTCTCTTGTGCGTAGTTCCTGAAATTCGGATCTTTGTCAGCCAGCTCATTCCCTTGCACATAGACCTGTAAGAGGTGATTCAATGGGTCCTTCTTCAGTTTATCTTCGTCGCCGAACAGACGAAACGCTGCCGATAAAATCCCAAACTGCGTTCCCCAATCGCCGAGGTAATTAATACGGACAACATCATCTCCCAAAAACGACTTTGTATTGCATATGTAATTCCCAAGAATCGTTGAACTCAAATGGCCAACGTGAAATGGTTTGGCCAAATTTGGAGAACTAAAGTCGACACAAACTCTCTCTTTGGGGATGAGTGCGCTGTACAACCTAGGGACTGTTTGCTCGCTCAGTACTTCAGAGGTCAACCACCGGATATCAATCGATAGCTCCTGTTTCGCCACCTCTTTATCCTCGTATCCATGTTTCTTGGCCATTTCGTTGTTAAAGATCACTCGGTCGTTCTTCGTGGCTACACATGCCAGTAATGGACGTAGGGGAAGGCCCGCGGAGGTTGCAGCCTTCTCCAAGATGTTGGCAACCTCATGTTTGATCTTCAAATATCTCATCTTTGAAGCTGTATATACTTAGCACAGGCGTGACAATTTCCTGAAATATCTCTCACTTTGGCATCTCTGAAAGAGTAAAGGAGTTTGATGTTACTGGGAATGCAATGAATTGAAACGATTCGATTATAGGAGTAAATTTTTCGAATTTCCGCATTGTTTTTGAAATAAATAGTCGTAAAGTGTTCGTTGGTAACTTACTTACCAGCACAAGTTTGTTCGGCCATCAAAGATTTAAAAGCAGCTTAATAGGTCTCTCGGTGTGAGACTAGAGTTGGCACAAACAATCCTTCTGAAGGTAGACGGTTCTGAAACGGCAGGCATATAATAAACTACTCTGACCATTAATAATTCATCTCGGTCGGTAATAATATCCAGATTATAGTTTGCTCCGGAAGTTAATAGTATTGTCCTTCAAGTATTAGATTAGCTCGTTCGACTTGCAAATGCGCAATGGTAGAGAGCACTCGAGGAACCTTATAATGTGGGTATTCAACTTAGTGCGGCTGGAAGTCGGCCGCAAACTCCATTAAAACTATAACTGCTAATATGTTCGAAATTCACTTTTTAAAACCCGAATCGCGCACATTACACTCCGTTCTATAAATGCTTCTCGGAACTCATTCTATTGGGGCCCCATCGTCTGCAAATAGAGACTGAATCTTTAACATGCTGTGACACATGTGCCCGATACTTAACCGCGCTCTCAGTTTTGCAGATTTGAGACCGACGGTTGTGTAGTGTAAAACGTTTGTGATTGAACAAACTTCTTGAAATACTGCCACTATCTTTTTCGTATCATGCATAAAGTTCACAAGCCACGAAATAACGATTTCTGTTTTCTTGGAGAAATACCTTGACGGCTCCGTAGGAAAGTAGAATACACGGAGAAGCGTTCGGGCACATTTCACCCAGGTTGACAGTTGATCTGTGAGAGAGCGTATTGTGGACCGATGGGGTATTGTATCGCGGTATGAGCTTTGCATAGGACCTATTGTAATATATTCCAATTTAGGAAAATGATTTGTTGAACAGCCGATGAGGTTGTCTTTTGAATTAATGAAAAGTAAAAGCTACGTATATATTCCTTTAGTCGCCAGTTCATTCTATAGATCCATATATAGCTGAGCTTAATCATTGAACCTCTATACTTGTACCCATCCTCGCAATACAATGTAGATAATTGATGTTTCAACGAAATAGAAGTAGAAGTTCTTAAAATATAAGAACAGCAACAAGTAAATCCTACATTTCATCCTCCGTTTACGTATTTTTATCATTATTACTGTTTGCACACAGTCGGTGAAGTTGGTTAACGTAGTCAGAATTTAATAACTATTACATATTGTTATTTTATTATTACTATATAGTTAAGCTACCAATGTATTAAACATACCTAATTATAAGTAACTCAATTACATTTTTTCTTCTGGTGTCAAGTCGACCGACTGAGCCGCAAGTCCCATAATGCCTTTGTATATTTGAACACTGGCCTCGTCTAGATAGAGTAACTGTTTAATTCGAAACGTTAATTCAGAGTACCGATGTCCAATGGGACTTAATTTATTTATTAGGTGACAATTTTAAAGGCGAAGAGTACATTATTCTTAAACAAAAGAAACACTGATGTTCTGGGGGTAAAGTTGGTAGCAAAGCAAAATGAAAGTGCGATCTCTGAATTCGGTTTGCGATATGTCTCAAGTAGAAAGGGTGGCAACAACGTTCCATTTGCCTGGAAAGCTGAGAATGGACTTCAAGGAAATTCTCGGAATTTCCTTCACAGTTCACGGACACATAGCTGTTACGAGACATTTTCTACATGCAGGAATTCTGCTGTACATCTTAATTTGAGGCTGAGGGAAGAGGATCTGAGAAGTTTGCTGGAGTTGCAAGTAGCGGGTGAGGGAAAGAGGAACTCATGGGCCCTCGAGACAGCAAGGGCCCTCAGTTCCACTCTGTGGCCAATCGCCAAACCTGGAACTCGTTCGAGCCACAGGGACCACTCCATTTGATTCTACTCGTTGATTTGTGGGAGAAGAGTAACGTCTTATTCAGATACCTCAATTTGTAGTGATCTACAGGCTGTGAGTACGGGCTTACGATAAGGGCTGGTCTCTCTGGAATGCTGGAGAGGGAATTTTTGGAAGAGAGTGCCTCCTACTCAGAGTTTCGGGCAGAAATGTGACTCTCTACACATTGGAAAAGAAAAAGTGAACGAAGAGTTGGGATGCGCTTACGAGAAGGTAGAGAGATTGAGCAATATCCTAAATGTGAACCACAGCGGTGGAAGAGCATTCTCTAGGAGATCATGTCTTGTCTTCATATCTTTCTCGTTCCAAATACATTCGAGAAGGCAACATTAAATTGAGTGTTTCATCAAATCTAATATCAAGAAGAGTGTTAACTTGTTGTTCCCTGAAAAACTCGGAACAAAAATTCTTTTGAAACCCGATTCTATCACGGATGCAGAAACAGCTGAAGCTCATCCGAGAAAACCAATCGCGAGTTCTTCGTTAGGTTGGTTAGTATTTACCTGAAAACTATCAGGAATCTGAGACTGCTCGAGTCTAAGATCTCGTGACTAACGTACCTCCAGTGTTGTGTATTAGTTAATGCATACGTCAGTTTCATTAACACCGCAAGTCAATCGAACTTTGGGCCGGTACGTAAAATCAACTTGGTGGTGAACTCTTCAGAATGGTGAGTGCACAATCTCCCCGTTCACAGATACATCATATCTGGGTGAATCAGTAATTTTATCACTGATCTGTGTTTACCTGTATTTGGTTGTGGGCAAACGATGTCAAGGGTTTCCATGAAACGAGTCAAAGAATATTGACGAAGAGAACGCCACTCTTATCCCAACCAGTCATCTGTTCTTGCCTACCTTGCCCATTCGAGGTGAAGTAATCGATTATATTGTACTTAAAATCACATGGCGGTAATTG
>JAQFXQ010000143.1:0-11284 GCA_034693645.1 Pergamasus crassipes | reverse complement strand
TGGAAGAGAGATAAAACATACGTGAGGGAAACGAAATGGCGAGTGGTCGGAAAAATGAGGAACATAAGGTTGCAATAATCCACGTGTAGACCACGAAGTCTGCGGTGCCACTACCCTTCGTGGCCTCCGCACGCCTGTCTGAAAGTCTACGGGACAAAGATATTTATCTGCAACGAGAAGGCATATTCAGTGTCCAGATGGCGCCACTGGCTCTGCCATCGAATATGCTTGCTTCTTTCGGGATGAGTGCCTTACTCACAGATTGAACCTAGTTGGTCCCTTTATTCATCACATTGATGTTCGGTGAATTCCTGCTCCGTTGTTCTTGGAGTTTAAGCTTCTCCTGGTTGTTCATGACTATCGGTGCTCGTTGTTCATCTTCTTCCCTTTTCCAAGGTAAATTTGTATCATCAAAAGCAAGCGACTTGATTCCTGTTTCCTGATGGTTCTTCATCGAAATTATTGTTATGCGTGGCGAGTTTGCTCAACTCAATTCTGTTTAACCGAAATCTCATTCAGATTGGGTCTCCAATGAATGAATTGAATGGTAGCACTGGAACAACTCTGTTCAACACCCAGATCTTTTTGTCTCCTGGTGGTTGCATTCGAACGTCATCAGGAACTATTTAGGAGGTCAGAGGCTTTGCTGATTTATCGTACTCTACTTTAATTTGTCTGGGTCGTATGCTCGCAGTAAATTTATGTGGTTGGAGGCATGGCTTGAGTTTATTACTCAAACTTGGCATTCCCGATTTCTTCGTGGATTCATCAACTGCGCTGGACTAATGTTGCTTCCTGGGAGTGATACGTTGTGCCGCTTGAGAAGTGCGCCCCAAACATCTGATTCATCGTTAATGCCCTTTTGCATTATACTTTTTGACGACTTGACTACTGCTTCAGCCCTGCCATTCATTTGAGGTAATGATGACTGCTTGTCTTCTGTTGTTTGTCCCAACTGTTCAGGAATTTTTGGCGCAATCACTATGCAGAACCTCGGGACCCCTTGTCTTATGAAGTGTGGTAGTAACTTTGAAGTTGACTCCTGTGCGCTCGTTGACTTGACAGCATACAGTTCAAAAAAATTGAGTAATGATCATCAGTGGTTAGATACAATCTGTAGCCGACTGAGAAGTGGTCACAAGCATTTATTTTGAATGGTCCATTACTCTATATTTGAGTCAATGGTTCCTTCTGCCGGTTGGGAGCAAAAAACCTGACAGGCATCACATGATTCAGTATGAGCCTGGAAGTCATGGTTCATTTCTGGCCAGAAGATGCATCCTCTAACCTTACGTATTCAGGCATCCAATCCGTGATGAGATCTGTGTGTGTCATGGATGAACTCCATTCTCATTGATTTAGAGATGATAAGAAGATGACAAGCTTGTTTAGAGTCAGGAATAGGCTCCAAACGAGACTTACAAAGCTCCATGGCCTGGAGGTTTGCCTCCAGTTGGTACGTTGCTGAAGAACGTTTTGTAAACTCTCTCTGCTTCACAGGTTGAAAATAGAATTGTCTCCGATAGAAGCCAATTAAATTGGAATTAAGACACAACATTTCACGCTAACTTACGCAAAATTCTTTCCAACACTGATTTAAGACAAGACAAACGACGTGCTACGACCAACTCTGAGGTATCTCGATGCTCGTTTTGTGACCACCCCGTCATATCCACCCCATGGTAGGAGTTACTAATTCGAACTTTACGACAAGATCAATACAACATGGATGTAATTTAGGAACTCATAGCCAAAAGCAACGTTTTAAAAGTACATTTAGTTTTGTAGTTGCTTTATCGGAAAGGGTATCGTGTTTCCTCTATTCGAGACTTGGAGGATGAACAAAACTGAGAGGAGGCGAAAAAAGTGACCTCTGCATCTCTCTCTTCGACACTAGGAAGGGATATATTATTAGGGAGATTAACTGTTATAGTGTGTTCTAAACAACTAGTTGCTTTTCGCCTTCAATAATGGAGAGGGACATAGGGAGGGAGGTCAGCAAATGACAACTTTCGCCTGCCCCATTCTTTAACAATTCCGGTGACTGAAAGTTGCCACTATAATAGAACCTTCGAACATTATAGTTTCAGTATCGCGTTAACTATGGTTTCCCTCAATGTGTTCCGACTATGCTTTGATGCATAGTTTCCACGCACCTCGTTTACTGCCCTTCGATGTTCTTTCCCTTTCACTTCTGCATTGGCGTCATATAGTGACGTCAGAATGTCTCACCACAGATCCCAAGACCTATTATCTCATAGCCACAGTTGGTTGGCAGGAATGAAAATGTTTCTTGCGAACACATCGTCATCGGATGGCAATGCCATAGGTGACTGATCTGTGATTGAGATACGCAAACGACAATCATATTCCATATCCATAGTTTTTAAAGATATACTATGGCCTAACAAAGTGATAAACTTTTACTTGTGCGGACCAGGGAAGATGTTCATTCAAGAAATTTGTTCTCGTCCTTGAGTCACTCTACAGTTGTATAATGACACACTGAAAGGCCATAAACATTTGAATCGCCATCTCCGAGGAAACCTAATGTACACTAAAGTAAATTGTGAAAGATTTGTTTTATAACTATAAGAAACGAAACAGTCCTCGCAGTTTGGCTCTGTGTTTGAAAACCTTTGTGCTTGTGGTTCTGACGGATCGCATTTCTCTCGTCAACTCTCGTCAAGAAACTTAAGATGGAGCCATTGAAAAAAGTTGTACAATCCTCGCGAAGTTTGAGTGGACGGCAGTGGGTGCTGATGGGTATACTGTTAGCAACATTGGTGATCATCGAGGTCAACGCCGTACACATAGTTGCACAACTGGCGAAGAAGTTATACAAGAAGAACGGTGGTATCGATTTTCATGGCTTCGACGATGACATGTCGTTAGGGATGCTTCTGTTTTTCTTAACAGCGATTTTGGTTGCCTTCATAGGCTCCATCTTCCTACCAATCATCTTAGCCATGAAGATCAAATACAAACCATGGTTCTTCTCCGTTATACTGGCAGTGACTGGAATACTAAATGTGTTGACCGCTATCATTTTGTCCATCATCACCACTAGTCAGAGTCTATCTCCCTATATGATAACTATAATGTCAGTCCTGATCCTATTTCCGGAAATATCAACCAGATGTTTGATCTTCGCGTCGATTCCTGCCGTACTACCAGGTGCTGAATGGATAACAGTTGGTCTAATCTACTTATTACATACACTGATGTTTACATATCGGTACGTCTCGGCTGAACTCGATACCATTGTGATTTTAGTGATATGTGGAGCTTCTGCCCTAGTCCTAGCTATCGTATGGTACCTTGTGGTACCAGGCATCCCAAAAAACAGGGAGAAAGCTGTTTCGGTGGACGAAGAAGCTCCACAATGGCCAACAACGCAGAAGTTTGTTTTGACTTGGGGCCGACTCAAGTCATTCCTTGATTCACGTTTCTACATCAACACTTTGATGATGACCAACGCAACCGTGTATGTATTGATCGCAGTAAAATATACCCAGGGTTGGCAAGGTGCTTTGAGACTGTCCATTCTCCTGCCACTTGTGATCATCTCACTAACTCCGGGAATTCTGTATACGTTCACCAAGATACAATATCATCAGTTCGTTATCGTGGTTCAGGCTGTCACCCTCGCATCTTTACTCCTCGCCATAGTTTCCGATACACTGCACCTTGTTTTTTACATACAGTTGTCCATCCTACCAGGTAGTTTCTTCGACATCCATGACCTTCTGAAGCTCCCAAAGGGACCCCAGAGCTATCTTATCTCAAGCTGGCTGATAATGATATGGCAATTCTTGTGGTTAACTATAATTTATAACATCTATGCACTCATGATGTTCATTTCGATTTATTTAACATGCCTTGTTCTCGTACTAAATTTCAGAGGTTATACGGGTGCGGTTTCTAATCCAAATCTTGATCCAACTCTTCTTGAGTCACCAGGTAACCTCGATCGTGACAGAGCTGTAATGAATGTATGCATAAACTTAATAAGTCCAGTGTATTAACAGGAACTAACAAATTAACTTGAATATTACATGTGGCTTCTTCGAGGCTATTAAATATTATTCCTTATTAGGCGACAATAGATATAAGTATTTTTTAATTCATCTCGGCGCCAATATACGAATCTAAACGTTTTTCGAACGCTAGACTCACACACCCGGTTTCGGATGACGAAACTCAAACGTGAAACCAAAACTGAAATACTCGTTCAAACTGAATCATTCAACCTACCTGCATGATTGTCTTCCTGATTCTCCATAATTTATACGTCTCCGCTTCATCATCCATGATTTTAACTCACTTTTTACACAATTTTCTGAGAACACAGCAACAAGCGTGCTAGTCATGGATACAGTATTTATTTATAGAGGGCGCTGCGGTAGGTTGCATACGTCTCCTTGTGGACATTGTCTGACGGCGCTATCGTGATCAAGAATTATCTTAAACAAGAATATTTAACTATTTTGTAAACTTGATAATTGAGCTTTTAATATGCTTCTAAGGCGTGTGGTAAGTGTTTGTTTGTGAAGATTCGGTTTAATAGTTGGAATGTTCATTCCCGTTGCTACAAGCCGGCCTTAGCTTTCCTCGGAAGTGTTTTGAATTTTGTGTTTTTTTCTTACAAATGATGTGCAATTTGATGTGTATATTAAAATCTGTGGAAATATTTGTGCTCTATGTGTACAGTATATTTATATGGTCTAAATACCATAATATTGATAGAAATATATGATCGAATTACGGGCAGTTCTTCAATAATACATGTTCTTGAGTTTACAATATTGGAATAATGACTCGCCGAGACATGATTAATTTTAACACTGTTTTATTTCGTATGTAGGTAAACTTCCACATATCACTCCTTTCCTTTGTATAATATGCAGATTTGTATTATTCTCTATACCTATGTGAAAATGTAATATTGATTGACTTATGTTACAGATCTCTCAGTGCGCGCGGACTGCCACTCTCAGTAGAAGTTTACACAAAACATGTCGAAACAATCTTCCAATGGTTCCCATTGTAATTGAACAGACCGGACGTGGAGAAAGAGCTTATGATATATATAGTAGATTATTAAAGGAAAGAATCATCTGCTTGATGGGACCTGTAAGCATATATATATATTTTTTTGTTCGAGGGATATTTATTTTGATATTAGTTGCCTATTTTGATGGCTTTCTCAATGAACATGTCCACATTTTAGAGGCATGTTCATTCTTCGGAAAGAACAAATCAGATAGTTGAATTTGAGAAAACACTAATGGCTGCGATATGCAATTGAAGGTGTTTCCCAAGCTTTGTCTAAGAAGTATTTTCCAGAATAAAATTGAATTCTGATGCACGCTTGTGCTGCATACTCTTATTCTCAGTGATTCTTCACTCAGAAGCCATTACAATTTCTCTCTGAACAACATAACCGACTGAATTCTTCTATATTCATAACACTTCATTACACCTACCCATATAACCACCTAACCGTTAATAACAGCATCAACTTATTAAATTGTTTCGACAAGGAAACCACGTACTTTATGCATCTCCACCCTGATGTAAGAGGGTGGAAATTCCATGACCTCAATAAATCAATAAATAAATATCTTGGATTATTCCCCTGATCGGGCTGTGCGGCCTAAACATCTATACTACTGACCAATTCTCACACACGGAAATGAAAAAATCAATCAATTCATATACATGTCTAACCTAACTCCGTACAAATCTTCTTCAGATCAATGATGATATTGCAAGCTTAGTAGTTGCACAGTTATTGTTCCTGCAATCAGAGAGCTCTAAGAAACCCATCCACATGTACATCAACAGTCCAGGTGGGAGTGTAACAGCTGGATTAGGAATATATGATAGTATGCAGTATGTACTTCCTCCTATCGCCACCTGGTGTGTAGGGCAGGCCTGTAGTGCTGCCTCTCTTTTATTGTGCTCAGGGGAACCTGGCATGAGATACTCTCTTCCAAACTCGAGAATAATGGTACATCAACCATCTGGGGGAGTCAGTGTGAGTATTTATAAAAACAAGATTCAAAGAAATTCGAGCCAGAAATGTAGAAATTTCGTTGAACATATTGTGTGTATTTACTGAGTTCTTTGGATCATCACGTTTCTTTATTCAAGAGTGCCTTTTGCGAAGAGGATTATGATTATTTGATGAAGGTATGGTTGTTCGACTTGATGACCTGCTGTAGGAAGCCTTGATGTGTTATTCTATGATCCACCGTCCCTAGCCTACTGTAAATGAATAAATACTTTATTGCAAATGCAGTAGATCACTCGGGTACGCTTGAGTACGCAAAACGTTTAAAAGTCAATCAAACTAAACAATTTCACTACGAAGCCTTCATGATCAAATGTTACTTGCCTATCCAAACCATATTTTATTACGACGAGAAAACTCACTTTAGGAATAAATTTCTAGCTCAACTTCAGTGGTAATGTCCCATAACATTCAATAAATGGCGCTTTGCCATCTTGATTTTCGTCCTATAACCATCTCCAAATCGGAATCTCATATAAGCAACTCATTTTTCAGCACGGGGCTGTATTATCTGAAATTGGGGGTTACAGGATTTCTTTTATTTTTGTCAAAATAACTTGTAGGTTTCTGTTTTTATCGTACGATCCTTGCTGAGACATCAGTCGTCTGGGTGATGTCACCGTCCTCAACCGTCGGGCATTGGTACTCACAATGCGCGACATTGATACGTCTACACGCCATAAAATTTCGGAGACGTCGTTTTTCCTGTTTTACAGTGTATGACGGTGTTGCGCCAGGACAGCTTAACTATTCGTACTCCAGACATTACTCAGTATTCTCTCTTTCTTTGCAGGGTCAAGCTACAGATATTCAGATTCATGCTGAAGAAATTCTTTTGTTAAAAAGAAAGGTGAATGGACTCTACGCAAAGCATACACTTCAAAGAATTGAAACCATCGGTAAGTATTTCTTGGTTGTTTACATTATTAACTCATTATAGACTTTGGTAATCAAGTTTTCTAGATTCTAAATCTTTAGGACCTTGCCGTTATGGTGATAACGACGGTGGGCAAAGATGTTTGTCTAAAATATGACCGAGAACACATGCCTACATTGGTTCAAATTTATTGTATCCGCAGAGAAATCAATACAACACTCAACTATTTTTTTCTTCAGTTCCGTCGTCTTAGAGATAAAATTAATATACATCATTAACTGAATTATCAATTTGTGGGAAGTATGGCCATAACCTAAACAAGACAATTGTTTTCAATACCCTTAGACCTTTGTAAGCTTAGAATCGGGTTTGCCCAATTTCATCATTGCAAACGTTGTTTCACCGCCCGTCGGTGTTCATTCACGACGCTTCACAACTACATTGTAGCTTTTAAATTGTGACTCCAGTCCACTCCCCCCCCCCGACCATCTAAATTTTTATTCAGTCCACTAATAATATTCATCTTCTTTCTCAGAATCAATGATGGAGCGTGACAGATTCATGGGTCCAGAGCAAGCCAAGGACTTTGGTCTGATCGACCATATCTTAGAGAAGCCCCCACAGCATGTTGATTCTCAATAATTCCTTAAATAGTTTCTTCGTTTTTTAGAGTAAGATTAAATAAACTTGTGTCGTATCAACTTGTGTTTCCCTCACTTGCTGGTCCATCCGAAATGGTAATTTATTGTCCAATATGGTATGACGATGGCGAAATGACATCAGCTTGTACAGGAAGGTCGCACTAGGTATAGTGCATATAGCCACATTAGCTAGATCGCACTATAAAGCTAAACACTACTCCAGGTTTCAATCTTTTATTGAAAGACTAACATGCACTTCGCACTATATGTTACTATATAATCTGTTTCCTGCTCACTTGAGGGAACTTAAACCCAGACCGACAAGCGGTCCATCACTGCTTGATCTGTGAAACGGCTCGTTAGCTACAAAGTCTGGCTCCTGTCCACTTCTCCCCCATGTCATTTTTTACTTCATTTTATCTGAGTTATTCCGTATTTAAGCAAGGAGAGTCTATTCGCACATCTCGATGTAGAGTTGAGAGCGAAACCAGCATTAGTAAAAATAAGTTTTTTCTGCAAAGAAGTATTTTTATTTCTTCACTTGGTATCAGGTTGGCACGATCTTATTCGGCGATGGTAACCTCAACCTTGACACCTGTCTCGATAGATACACTGGTGATCTGCTTGACAATCTCAGCTGGAGAATGAAGATCAATAACACGCTTGTAGACTCTCATCTGGAATCTATCCCATGTCTTCGATCCCTCACCACAAGGAGTTTTTCTGGTGGTAATTCTCAGAGTCTTAGTAGGAAGACGGACTGGTCCTTGGACAACTAATTGTTTGTCCCGGGCTCCCTTTACCAATTCTCCACAGACTCGTTCCAATGCCTGCACATTGCGACCAGAGAGCGTGATTCTGTAAGTTGGAAACAGAAGACAACGAGGTTACAGGTTGATCATCATAAGTTGATAGGTAAATGGGAACGGTGAATTTACTTAGTATCTTAGGTTAGCATAACTTATCTGTCTTGTGGGATGAGACTTCGAGGTAATCGTGTCTTGTGGCCCGTAGACCGAGGCCACCGTAGAGCATACTGAACTATTGGGCGTACATAAAGCATAGATATCCTGACCTTAATCAAATGTCCGCACATGACAAGGCAAACGTTTTCAAAAAGCCCGCCGTCAACGTAGCCTATATCAGAGCATAAATTGAACACTTCCAACATGGCAAGCTGATATGTTCCTACCGATTATTCCTCTCACATTGCATACAACTTAAGATTAGAAGTTTATCTAATATGTAAATTATTCCATGTTACTTACCTTATCTTGTGCACCTGCTGTTGCAGTTCCTCGGACTTTTGATGGTCTTTGTAGGCTGACATTTCGCAGAGGTATATATTTCACCAAAGTGTATTGAATCGAGATAATTTTTTTCTGACCGAGATATTTCTAATGAAACAGCGCTGAGCCAGAGAACACGTGTTAACGTATTGAAGACCAACTCAAAAAAGGTCTTCGCGAAGTTGCATGCAGACGACCTAACTTAGAGATCCCAGCCGCGGGAAAATTTAAATGTTTTCCTGTCGATTTCTCCCGCCAGGGCGCTGCTGATGACCGCGCGCCGGGCTACACACCTAAGTTGTGAGTACCCACTATATACAGGTTAGGTATGGTTTCCTATAATTAGATTGTGCCTACTTTCGGTGGCTAGGGACCATTAGCCACGGTGGATCCTGATTGACGATTCCTTGGGACCACGTGATCCACGGCACGAAATTTAGCCATGGCGGAAACATGGAACTCCGCTTAACGGAAAGTCTGGGCTCCAAATATTTTCAACAGAAACTATCTATAGAGTAGAGAGAAAATAAAGCGAGCCCTAAGAGTCAATATAGCTTGAGAAAAAAAATAGGAGTTCAATTTACTTAATTGCTCGTAGATCGCTCTCGATAAACGCTACTTCTTCTACTTTGTTTTCTACTTTGATTGTTAGCGCGGTATTTCATCAGCATAAAGATTACTCCAGAGTGAAAGGTTCGATTTGGTGTAAAAGATCAAGAAATTGAGGAAGATCAATACTTTCTATCAGTTACTAATCTTTCTTCAATTAATCAGATCGGCGAAAATAATTAACGTACAAAATGGCCACATGAACGCTCTGGAATAACGTCTACTTGTTTTGGGCGGTTCAATGGCGTCAACTTGTTGAGTAATGAAGTTAAATCAAAACAATTTCGTAGCAAAGAAACATTTTTATTTCTTCGCTTGGTATCAGGTTGGCGCGATCTTATTCGGCGATGGTAACCTCAACCTTGACACCTGTCTCGATGGATACACTGGTGATCTGCTTGACAATCTCAGCTGGAGAATGAAGATCAATAACACGCTTGTAAATTCTCATTTGGAATCTGTCCCATGTCTTCGATCCCTCACCACAAGGAGTTTTTCTGGTGGTAATTCTTAGGGTCTTAGTAGGAAGACGGACTGGTCCATGGACAACCAATTGTCTATCACGGGCTCCCTTAACCAATTCCCCGCTGACGCGTTCCAATGCCTGTACATTGCGTCCTGAGAGGGTGATTCTGTGAAAGAATGGTCCCAAATTACTTAAGTAACTACATAGAATGGATTGGCAAGAATTGTAAGAACGTAGGAAATCAAATAACGAAAAACAAAAACTTTGGTTACCGACAATTATTTTGTCCCACTCTTGTAAACTATTCATTATGCCACCCATGGTCTATGTGTAAATGCTAGCCACGTTCACTTTTTTGAACAGAGCAATCGATTCAAACATCGAATACAGATATTCGCAAATTGGATCCAAAGCAACATGTAAATTTAAAATGTGTTGTAAGTTGTAAAATTACGAGTGCGTTTGCATCAAGAAATTGCCAAACACAGATGTTTGAATTTGGCACCGGAGAGGAGCGACTCAATTCAATACAAATTATGATTGGATATTCAATCACATGAGTCTCGATGCAGCTTATGAATCAAGACGCGTCAAGAATTTTCGAACGGCAACCGACATTCGAACTAAACAATCACCGGTGAAGCTTCTGTTATTAATTGCGACTAACAGATAGTTCCTTTTTATAAACAGATACTAACACAAATATGACCAACGTATTTCACAACTATCGTACATAATAAAAAATTAGTACATGTAAATGTGAGAATTTGATAAACTTTGATGTGTAACCACAAGGCACAGACTGACCTGATCTTATGAACCTGCTGTTGCAGTTCCGCGTTATCAGCCTTCTGGTCCTTGTATGCTGACATGTTGCAGATGTATTTATTTCACCAATGTGTATTGAATCGAGAAAAATATTTTGATTCTGACCGAGATATTTCTCAAGAAACAGCGCTGAGCCAGATAACACGTGTAGTCGTGTGGATGCTTGGCACCAAAAAGAACCTCTCATGGGGCGGCTGCTGGTTACCGAAGAAGAAAATAACTCCAACGGGAACCGCGAAACTTAAAAATCGGTAATAACATATTGTTAAACTCTTTTGTTAAAAATTGTAGGAACACATTCGTAAAAGATAGTAGTAAAACTATATCCGCTTTTCATGTGTCTACAAAGGACTTTGAAAGTTTTCGACAGCGCGTCATTTGCCGGGATACCTCCATAGTGAGGAGTTTGATGCTTTTAGTCCTCCCCTAAAAATAAGAGTCACGCCCGTAACAATTCATTGTAGTTTCTCTCGTTTTCTCAACTAAAGTTTTCCA
>JAQFXQ010000142.1:0-11379 GCA_034693645.1 Pergamasus crassipes | reverse complement strand
AGCGTGAGAGAGTGAATAACTGCTCTCGAACGCGGGAATAGTTAAAATAACCTCAAGACTATTGAGTGATTTTACATATACATATCCAGTGGCAAATCCTGGTCACCTGTCACTGTCCTCAAAGTTGTTTCTGACGGCAATGAGTTCTACTCTCTCGAAGATATAACCAATGTGTTCTGTGACTACTATTGACACCTACCCTGCACTTGCAGACTTGTCTTTTATGTACACAGACAATGCAGCACGGCTGAACTACACCAGTTCCTCCCCAGGTCGACATTCGAAAGTCACCTTCACTTTATGCATTCAAGAAGGATCTGTCTAAAACTGTTTCGGGTAGTTTATGTTACTATAAAAAGATAACAGACCATATCCTCCATCGTCGTAACAACCTTCCTACCTCGTGACGCCATGTGGAGCTATATCTATATATATTTATGAAAGGCAATGTCTGTCTATTCATCCAGGGCTACACAAATTTGTACGGGTTGACAGAAAGATACGCAACTTATTATTACTATTGTGAGTATTATAAGTTTTGCTCAGTTCAGGGTCTCATCCTTTTATCTGTGGACTGACGGTTACCATTCATGACGATTGTCAGTAGGGCAATTCTGAGAAACCTGTCGTCGGCCATCGCGGAGCTGCTTAGGACCAGTTTTCGTTCGTTGATAATGATAGACCTGGAGACAGTATATGCAGAAGCTGGCATTGTGCCCTTAGAGTTGACATTAGAAATGCTCATGCTGGTGTTGCTGAGACTGACAAGAGCGAGGAACAAGTTAATAGTCAAGACATCAGAACCTAGGGACTTCACTTAGGAAGCCAAGGCGTTCGGAAAAGCAATGTGGAGGGAATGGTTGTTTCTACACAGCATATCTCTGACATGATTGACATGGCTCAGTGCGTCTTCGTGGTTGATGAAGGATGGCGACACTCCTCACAAAATGCCTGTCAAATCTTCACAGAGGTTTGATCCCCATGACCAAAAAGGATGTACATCAATGGTATGCACGTGTCAGGAGGACACATATGTAGTCCAAGTCAGAGGTTGTAGAGAATCAACGGTGGTAGAGCTGTTAGAAATCTTCTTGGCGGTTGCTCATGCTTCACGAAGGCTAGGGTGCGAGAAAATGAACACCATACACTTGAACTCGAAAGGGGCTATATGGACCTTCCGGAGGGCGTATCCGAAAAGTAGACACTACAACATAGTGTCAGAAATTAGGAGGAAAACTAATCCTATTAGGTGAAGTGACTCCTGCGAGGGTTCCCGCGCACCCTGGAGTATCTGGTAATGAAGGAGCTGACAACGCAGCCAAACCGGTACAAAGGGAGGGTGTAAGTTTTTACCCGAAGAATATGAAGCCTTAAACAAGCAGATGAAACATGATGTGCATTTGAGGTGAATTGGAATAACTCATGGGGGTTCACCACAGGTACCATCCGGACGACAGGAGGCAGTGACATGTCATAGATTGAGGTGCGGTAAGTCGATGACGGTAACCACCCGTTGCCAGATACGGGCGGCCGAGAGCGGTGTGTATCAGAAGTGTGGGGTAGCGGAGGATGTGATCCATATATTGAAGCATTGTAAGAGGTTTGACCGACGGAGAGCATGCAGGTTGGACCGACGGAGAGTAGAGCGGAAAGCGGCAGGGAGAGCTCAAGGAATTGCAGAGTCGTTGCAAGATCGGATGAAGGACAGGTACATGAAACATCTAATCAGTTTCGTACCGAAATCTGGTACAAAGGTGCAAAGTGAACGGCGAGATCTAGTGTAAGACCATGATGTAGACCGGGGCTGCAGAAGGAGCTTCCAACATTAATAAAAAAAAATGTATATAATTTAAAAAAAAGGTTGCTGCTACAAACTGGAAATTCTGGTTCATTAGAAACTTTTCCATTTCATTTTTCACGATTTTTCAGACCACGTCGAGATACAAGATTAGGGAAATGTTTGCTCTCTGGTTTACAAAAGCCAATAATTGGAAGTTTTCATCCTATTGGAATGTGAAGATGGTAGGACGGCGTCAGTGCGCGATTGCCTTAGTGACCGCACACTCCAGCCTATCTATCCGATGTGTTGAGGCCAGAAGCCTTGCTCGAGGTGCGGCCTATAATAAACACACGGCATATTTTGACCGAGCGTATTTTTTGACAAAGTAAGAGACGCTGCTGAAACACTTTTTTGTTACTCATATTCTAACAATTACTGACAAAAAAAGTAGCATTCAAACATTTGAGGAGACTTCGTCCTGGTCAATACGGGACGGGATCAAACGTTATTGCAGGCAGAACCAAGCGTGCATATAGGCGTGGCATCACAAGGATCAAGTGTGGCTAATTTTTTTGTTGCATAAAACGTTTTGCGGTAAGTATGAAACATTTCTAATAGTCGCACAAATAGTTTATACGAGTGCAGAAAAAAGACAGCTTTTAATCATGAGGGTGGAGCTACGTCAAAAAAAACCTCAGTCTGGATCAAGTGGGGCGGGTCTCCCCTGAAGAAAAGGCAATGTCTGCCCATCAATCTAGGGTTAAGTAAATATACACGTGTTGACAGAAGTATTTTGCGCCCAGCCTCCTTTGGTGGATATTGGTTTGTGTATTAAAATATAACTGAGCATTTTTTTTGCTTCAGAAAATTGTTTTCGACTACACATTTCAGTAGTCATAAAACTGGGTCGCGCATGTTTGACCACTGTGGGCAGAACTAAATAAAACTAATTACATTTGTCGGCCCGATGGCATGCCGGGCTAGAGGGCGACGCATATGCTCAAGCCCATGTGTGAGTTCGAACTCCCACGTTGCGGTGTTAATTATCCAATTATGCAAGCTTCGTTGTGTTTTTAATTTTTTTGTCTTTCATAAGAGTCCCCAACTTGGTTTCCTCTCTAATGATGTTAATTATGACTGAAAGATTATGAAGTGTGATCCCTCCACGTCAGTAAAGTGTTTGTTGTCTTTTTTTTCTTTAATTAAAAAAAGTGGAATGATTGTCTGCCGCTGTATTTCTTTCAAAGTTGGAGGAGTTCCTTTTGCTAAATTCTTTTCGCCATTATAACTTCGTCTACTCGAACTCTGATTGCAGCAACAAACGTGGGGCGAAGTTTACGGGTGCCATCTAACTTGTGTAAATTTGATAATATGATACGTATTTAGCTCTTCGTGAGTGCGGTGGTACTACATCGTTTTTATATGAGTCACGGTCTATATTTAGGGTTATTAATATAAACGCCCGTAATGATACATGATTCAACTCAGACGAGGCTTCTGTACACAATATAGCCAATTTTCAGCACCCATATTTCACTACATCTGCTGGTCTCAGTTTGAATACAAAGATTCATGCGGAGTCTCACTTTATATTAAGAAATGCACGTCTATTCTAAATCTTTGTTGTCGGTCCTCAACTGACGGGTCTGTATCAACAGCAAGGACTGAAGTAAGGGCTTGTCTTGGGCACATTTGATTATGAGGTCACTTTACCCTTCAATCGTGTAATTGTGGATCGAACACTTCGCTGACGATCACCCTATAGCGTGCGCCTTGGGTTTAAATAGAAAATCTCCTAAAGCAAGAAAAATCTTCCTACAAAAGAATCTTTAGTCTTACCAATCACATGATGTTATATCACATGCATAAATGTACCTGTTTGGGTCCTCCCTTTGTGTGCAATTATGTTGGCTCTGTGTTTGAGACTTTTTTCCAAAGTTCCATCTCGGCTTTATGTCATACCGTTTCAACAGACGTTTGATGATAACTTGTCAAGGTTGAATCTTTCTGGCTCTATCGGGGTTTGCAGATTTTGAGGAGATGGACCGAGTATCGTGCACTGTTGTACTGTGAAACAGATATCACCTCAGCTTAGGACAGGTATAACAATTAAAAAAAATGTAGGTTACTTTTTATTTATATGCATATATACAGTAGGAGACTGCTAAATTAAATCGTCAAATCTGAAATTCATTCGAAAGAAACCTGAAACAATCGACATATAATCACAGAGAAAATATGTACACACAAAATTAAAGTGAGTCGCGGGAGAGAATGGTTTCGTGACGAGTTTACAATAGAGTCAGATGGCTGAGAAGCTAACGTAGTTAATGAGCGTGCGGAGCCGCGCATTCTTAAGGGATAGGAGGGGCTGTATTTGCTACAGAATTTGCATATGCGAGCAGTGCATGGTTTATGGGGGGTCTCGTCTCCTCTGTAAGACCTTTTGGTAGTAATCCTGGATGATGTAACCTGATACTGAGCATTACTGCTAATACCTGGGTACCTGTCCAAGTCTGGTCCTTTGTTGGCGGAGTCCAATAAAATTATTCTGGTATCCCACGTATCCTACGGTCCTATCGCAGTCTGAAGATCCGCAATCCCGTCGTTTATAAATAGGAGAGCTGGTCGTCCGAGAAATCGCTCATTCCCCCGTTCTCCTCCAGTGGCCTAAGAAGAACAAGGATAAATAATTGTTCTTCGAAATTCTTCTCTGAGATTGATTCAGTGACCGTGGCTGTATACAGAGTGTCCACCAGAAAAATATGCTCCTATTTTCCAGATTGACAGTTTGGAAGTGCACTACGAGTATATGTACTATGTACCCAAACTCAGTGGAAAGTTTGACGGAGAAGATTTTTGAGAGGATATTATCTAAAGAGGCTCTCTTCCATCTGATCTATTCTATACATGAATCTTCCCATCAGCTTTTTGTATCATATAACTGATCGAGCAGTCTTCCCGAATGTTTAAGAAGGCCACCGCGGTACCCATCTATGAGAAAAACTTGAATAAAAGTGTTTCTGGACGATTTTTGTTCCATAAGACTCACCTGTTTTAGTCAATTTTTGTTGTAGAGTAATAAATGGTACTTTAGGTCACGTCCTCTTCGGTTGAAAGAAGTTGTGATGGTGCAAATGCGTTTCTTCCCAGATGTTGTCGGATCGTCTAACACTTTCTTCACTAATCGAAACTTCATTGTTAGGATTAGCAGTGAAACCTCGACGAGTCAACCTTGCTGCCTTGGTATCTTTTGTGGAGAAAAACATGAACTCCCACCTTAAAGACTCTTCAGCTTGAGCACCTTGCTACGGATTGACTTCAAATAGTCGTAATAACAGGCTTCATTTGAGTTTCCGCCACCTTTTTTGAACAGGCTCGACACTGGTCGGTCTCTATGTGCAAAAACGACCGGCTTGACGTTAGAGGTCGCCATCCTTGTTCTCAATACATAGATGTTCATGTGGGACGTAGACCGTTTAGCGGTCTTTAATATAAATAGTGTTAATATAAAGTAGGAGTATAAAAGCGCGAAATAAGTTGTTAATCGTTGTATGCAATCCCGTGCTATCCCTTAGCTATAACCGTAATACACCTAACACGAAATGAGCGGCCATTCGAGACTGCCTTCTCCACAAAGCGTCTTCATCTCCCCCTCAAAGGCGCCTTTTTCCACGCGTATTCATGATACTCCACGCGCAGACTCTCGACCTGTCTATTTGTACTCGAGTTTGGATCATACTTCGAAAATGCTAACAGTAAGTTTTGGGAGTTTGGGAAAGCCGTTTTCCCAGGCTCATATTCGTTGATATATTTAATTTTAAGAGTTTTGAAATCACCATATGATTTATCAATATTTTGGATACCAACATTTTTAAACCAACATGAGTTGGCTGGGTGCCGGTTAATTGAATATTCATTACGGATTTATTACGGCCATTCTCAATTATTGTAAGTAAACACTGAGGAAGACAGCTCGAAGACTGTCGAAATATCTGAAAAACTTTTGTTTTTTCTTGAAACTTTGTGCCGTGCATGCTCGGATATTAGCTCCGTAATGAATATCAATATTTCGCAACGTGTTTGCGCCCGTTATCGCCCTGACGGAATCTTTCAGCAAAACCTGGAGCTCTTCGTGTAGGTATTCTTAAGTATTACCGTCGATTATTACGGAATACGTTAAAAGGATAAAGACAAAGAGTCATTTTTTCAAGAGCGTCTTCATGGGGGAACCCATACTTCGGAGTCAGTTAGTAATGAAAACAGGATACCCTAGTCTTTGAGAATTTGAGAAAGTTAAAAGATATTATTTTTAAAAGACAATTTAGCATCGAGTGTAATACAGTGGCATTAAAACTCAGTGACGAAACTCATTGGGAGGCTATTTGTCAGTAAGGATTGTGGAAGATCATGTAGCATGTTACGATGTTGAAAGTTGATCGTTTTTGTTTCATCTATATTCATACACAGACTGTATGACACCGCATAGACAGTCACACAGTCTATGGGATGTGTGTCAGGAGTAAATATCTGACAGTATTGGCTTAAGAAATTGAAGCAGACGTGTCCTATGGGTTTAATGTAATTAGAAACGTTGCGTGATCAGCGAATGTAACTAAAGAGTTAGGAGTGCATAAGAGTGAGTTTAAAAATATCTGAACTATTTTTGATGAGAGTAAAGTGCCTCGCGATCAGCCTATTTTTGGCTTTAGTGTCGTCGATACACAGTTGTCGACACATGTGGTTTTCATTTCGCTTGTTCATTAAGATTTTATCAAGGCAGCTGCTGATTCTGAGACGTTTAAAAGGGTTGAAAATTGTGTGTATAAAACGGGATACAATGACCCAAAAGCTTTTTCGACATTTAAAATTTATGCAGACGGAATTGAGCCTTTTCTATTATTATGTGAATTTTATCTATAAGATCGGAGAGGGCTAGGCCAGGATCACATAAAGATCCAAATCCGAAACAGTCAGTTGTGAAGTACATCGTGATCATCAACTAATTTTGTCATTTCTTCGTTGCAAAATGCGTATAACCTATCCGTGGATAATAAAATGGCTCGTCATGCATCATCCGGGATACCCGAACGGTACTGCAACCTTTAGCATGTCATTCTGTCTTCAAGAAAAAATGATTGTACCAGCATTCAAGGTCGTAACCAGGGGGGCTCAAGGGGATTGTTCCCCTAAATAAAAAAACATGGCAAATTTTTGTTCTAACAGTGATTTTTATCGGAAAAAACGGACCGTGGGTGGGATGAATCAGAGCACACATGCGCCAGGCGCATGTTGTTATCTGTCAATTCGGCTGGGTGGCGAGAACGAGGATCGGAGAGAGCGACTCAACCACCTAACCCAAGCGGATCGTAGTGTATACAAACATTGTCAACTTATGAATAAAATACAGTATCTGCTTTTACTCGGTCACAGCAACTGTACGTGTCGTTACCATACTGTATGGATGTCAGGCTAGTAATAGAAGGAGAACGGAACATCAATGCGAACTCCGAAGGTAATGATTGGCTGCTTCTTTTCGGCGGTTCCACATTTGAAACGCAAAAAGGACGCAAGAAAACAAATTATTCAATTATTTAATAATTGGCAATTATTGTAAGGTAAAAACACCGGAATAATTCAAGGGTCAAAAACATAAAAATTATTTGTATGGCTTTCTAGCATACATCATACCCATCATCAGCGTCTAAATATACAAAAAAATGCTGAAGAAATCCGAACCTAATTGTGAAGGTTCTAGTGAAAATCAGTGTTCAAGGGTTTCCGTCAGTGTGATACTGGACCAAGTAGTTCTGATGCCGTTCTAGGGGCTGCGGATGATGTTTCTCAGCAAATTTAGATCTGGGTTATTTCACGGGATCGAGCACCAATCGATGATGATTTGAAGTACAGATTGTTGAATTC
Source organism: Pergamasus crassipes (assembly GCA_034693645.1). Taxonomy (NCBI): domain Eukaryota; kingdom Metazoa; phylum Arthropoda; class Arachnida; order Mesostigmata; family Parasitidae; genus Pergamasus; species Pergamasus crassipes. The sequence continues at coordinate 3,677 of JAQFXQ010000142.1, read as the reverse complement.
CCATTAGATGCCAGAAAAGACGTTCAAGTTTCCAGTAAGCGACGATAGAAGAAAGCAAAAAATTTAAATGCAATGGTTTGCCCGCTTCTCGTGGTTGGTTTACACGTGCAACGGACCACAAGAGGCTTTATGCAAATACTGCTGGTTACTGGCCAGAGATTGCGCAAGCAAAGCCCCTCATCAGCATTGAAATCCTCAGTTACTCATCCGCTCACTAAATGAACGGATGCTAGACATTTTTTGAAAGATCACAGTGAAAGCCAGTACCAAAAATCTTCTGTAATATTGGCTGATAATTTCATAAAGGAGTGTAGTCAATCTCAACCAAATATAGCGAGTCAGACTGATAGAAGATACTTAGCCCAAATAGCTGAAAATTGGGAACGGCTCATTCCGATTATTGAAACATTCAAGTTGTGTGGACGTCAAGAATTTTCTCTGAGAGGGACGTGCGGCTCAGGTTCAATTAAAAGCAATGGTGGTGAGTCAGAAGCAAATGATGGAAACTTTCGTGCAATCTTATGAATGAGAGACAGTTGTGGAGATATAATTCTAATAAAGCACACGGTCAATGTGGCGTGGCGTTGAAGGCTAGCTGCCTGAGCCCGACAATACAAAACGAACTTACTGCAATTTGTAAAAAAATATTCCAGCAAAAAATTGTGCAAGGACTGCATTTTGCGATTTTTTCATCATGCGTAAAGATTTGTTAACTTTTGTAACAGTAGACAATTGTATACAAAAGGAAAGTATTTCAACTAAAATATTTGGGACTACATTGCGATTAATTTATTGGACAAGGATATGGTGGAGATTATTCGATGAATGGAAGTTTTAAAGGTGTGCAGACAGTAATTCGTGAGTCACATCAGAAGCTTTATGTGTTCATTGCAGCTAACATTCATTGAATCTAGCTGTGGGACGCTCTTGTCAGGTACAGCCTATTCGAAGTACAAATAAAATTATGAAATAGGTTGGAAATTTTATCAAGTTATCGGTAAAACGATATTAAAAGATAATATATAGAAAGAAACTTCCCTGACGCGCAATGGAAAACCTTACGGCAATGTGCGAGACCCTTAGGGTTGAAAATTATGATTCGTTGTTAAAATTTAAGGAAATCTTCAAAGCTATAGTTCACACACTAGACGATTCAAGGACTTATATTGATTTCGAAACATCGTCAAATGCTAATTCTTTTCTGAGATTATGTTGATAATACACTCTGACACTACAAAAGCACCCACACAACATGACACTATGCAAAATACCTAAATCTTCCCTATGCAATTTGGCAGCAGCTTTGCATCACGTAGACTTAATTTTGACGTCTCTCGAAGATTTTCACCGAAATTGTGATTCAAAATTCGCTGAACTTTTCAAAGAGTTTACAGAATTTGCTTAGTACTGTGAATGAGAAAATGAAAATGCCGCGACATGCGTCACACCGAGATCATATGACAAACAACAACACAAATGATCCTGCAGCTTATTTTAAAATTACTAAATGATTTTGTTTTTTCATGATTTCATTGATTAGCTTTAGTCGAGACTCCAAAATCACAAAGCCATATTATCATCTCTCAATATTTTAATTCCGTCAGTGTGTAGGAACGAACAAGTTAATCGTAATTATAAAGAAGACTACTTTGAGCTCAGTAAAAAAAATGGGAATCGGGCTTTGTAAGAGCTGAATTAAACATGTGGCAGATGGAATGGCTGGAGGAATTATGCTAAGTTGAGATGGAGCACCATTATGACAGCAGAGGACATATGGTGAGACATGGATGAAGTATCATCATCCATGAGGAGAGGGGGGAGCGGGGTGGGGGAAGGAATGGGTAATGGTCATGAATTCGCAAAAAATTGAATCCAAAGTTCATTATGGAGTGAAAAGACACCGCACTGGGCTTTCCTTAAGGAACAAAATCTCCTTCAGAATTATCTTTGTCCACCATACCATTCCATGCTAATGGAATCTGAACCGTTCCAAAATCATGTCATTCTAGAGTCTTTCTGCTTCGATGTCTTCTCTCACATTCTGTTGAAGGTATTTCAGACGAGCGGTTCATCAGTCGAGCACCTGGACTGGATTTATAGTAAATTCAGTAACCAAATTCCTTCTCAGTGTTGATATTCTGTATAAATTCTCAAGGAGAACCTACCTAAATCTCATGAAGTATGATACTCCTTGTTATTTATTATGAAACTCAGAAGCCATGAACACAGAATCACAGGAGGACAACAAAATCGAGCGGAAATGATATGTAAAAAACCGAAATACCAACACCAATTGCCTCACATTCTCTCCAATATCTCTTCTATGTAGACCCGCCCTCATGCTTCGATTCCACACACTGTCCTTAAGCATGTGTCCTCCGACACAATACAGACGTTAGCAAATGCAGCCCGATAGTAAACAACTCTAAGCGAATAAAATATGAACAACATGAGAAAGAGAATAATAATGAAAATAATAAGAAACTGTGGTCTTCATAGGAGTCATTAGATAAACTTGGCACAACTCCATGGGAACCAACATAGTAACACTAGCCTGAGGGGATCATCAAAGACATACATCTCACGTTGCCATCCTCCTGATCAGGATGCACTCTGTGGGGAATGCGGCATTTTTTATAAAGGAGGCCAAGAGGCGTTGGTGGATATGTTGTCCTGAATTATCCATGCCACACGACGTAATGTAACGAACATAAAATGTACGGAAATGATTCATGATCGAGAGCATCATTGTAGATACGATTATAGCCAAATGAGGCAGAGAAAGGAAGCGAGAGACACGTGGATGTTGTCCTTGCCGTAGGATGTACTCTTGAAGGCAACCTTGACGCCCTGTATGATGCTCCGAACTACAGCATCATGAGAGCCCAAAACTGTCTAATTAGGCTCATTTCACTGGCTGTTTCTTAACACTGAGACCTCAGATTGGTTCGACGAGGACACGAGATTACTATATATGGCGATCAGTATATAGAGGTACGAGAGACCATGTCACGGTTCAGTTAGCAAACCAAGGCCGGGCAGCCATGACGTTGTAACAATACTATACCTAGTACCATGCGCTTAACCAGCTCGCCAGCTGGTGGGGCTCCGCTCTCCTCTGATAATTTCTCTTCTCGCGTCCACAGGCCCAAAAAATGTCCAAAGGACCAAAGACTAGGAGGCAGCCAGCAGAGTTTGGATCGGGGTCGGCCCTGAAAAACAGGTTGACGGGCCCCAAAAACCCATGTTAATCCACCTTTTTTCCTACTAGGTGCGAGAACCCTGGTGCTCAACACCGAAATCAAGCTACACAAAAACATATTTGGCAGGATGATGCATGTGAGCCTTAGTGTGAGAGGTCTTACCACCTGAGTGTAAATTCAAGCATGTCTTCATGTTTGAAAAATCAATAAAAAGAGGGAAATTTGCCAAAGCCCTTGTCTGCCCAACTCGAAAATAGTTAACGATGAAGCAACGTACCCTAGACTTTCATACACATAAGCTGCAGAATGGTTCCAAGCCATATTCCCAATGATAACCTGAAAATATTTGTGAACAGGATGAATCCTTATGACCTGCTGGAAGCATAAATCTCCTTGAAACTCCTCTCCATGAAACTAAACAGGCATCCACAATAATTGAAGTACGGTTGGTAGACAATGTATCACAACAGGCTT
>JAQFXQ010000141.1:0-11381 GCA_034693645.1 Pergamasus crassipes | reverse complement strand
GCTTGATCCGCAGGGCTACGTAAAGAAGCTCGCCCCTGAAGTAAAGGGAGACCTGTACGTCTGATCAATAAATACCCATACCCATACCATCATAAGAAATTTCAAGATGTTCAGAAATGGAGTCAAAGAAAGATGATCTACGTGAGGAACAATCTGAGGGAGCATAAACAGACACTAGTCTCTTAAAGGTGTTATGAAGAATAATATCTACAAAGACCGCACGACCATCTTGATCCCTGAAACTGTCGATGAAAGTACAAGTCAAACGTGGTGAAGTTATGATTGCAAACCCACGGGAGCTATCAAACGCGAGTGAATGATCGATCTTAAAAGTTGGAAACGGCGCCGTTAAATCATGGACACTTTCGACAGAACAAAGATGAGATTCTAGAATAAACTGAATATCAAAAGAGTTATTAACAATGTAATCGAATAAAGCTTGTTAACGTGAATAATCAACTATCGAATTAGTCTTAAGACATACAATATTTAAACAAATCACTAGCAAACTACTTCTATCATTAGACTGTTACGGATGCTTTTAACTTAACTCTCGGGCTTTTTCTTCACAGGTTGCGATGGTACATGCAGACTTGGAGCAGGAAGTCCACATCCTGAGTCCCTGATGAACTGTCTGAATCGGATGCGCTCTGTCTCTCAGTACGTGTTTCCAAAATAGAAGTAGCATCCATATTTTCCTCACCCAGAGGCTCATCCGAAAAGAGCACTGCCGGATTTTATAAATTCTCATCCGTAGGTACCTCCACCGGGGGCATTTGCCGGGCTGTCTCCTCCTTCGTGTTGGGGGAGTCATCGTCGTCTGACGAGACCTTCCGTACCTCCGTCTCATCAGACAAACCCGGTGCAGCAGGGCCAAACTCATAACCTTCAGTGCACTTTGCGGACGCGCAGTCCCTTCATAGACCATGGAGCTTTACCCTTCACTTCAGGTAGAACGGGGCTCTGCCATTTATTATCCCAAGGGCCTCGAAACCCTCAATCTGCAGGACGTGATGAACATCCTTCACCTTAGCACCTTTCTTGATCTTCAAGTCCACCATTCTAACCTGGTATACGCGTTTTTAAAATGTGGATTGGCTCTTCACAAACGGTGTTCCCCCTTCTTCACCTCTCCGAAGCGCAAAAAAGCACTTGCCACCATTGCGTCTGGAACCAGTTCCTTGTCGGGTGTCCAAGAGGTTTGACCCGCACGTCAGCAGTACTCGGATTAAATATTAAACACCTCTTATTCTTAACCTTAAGTTCACCGACATTGAGAACTTGCAACTTCTCGTCTTCATTGTCCAAATGTGGCAGCCAAAAATGGTTCATTTGATGGAACACAAGGCATTTCACACGGGGGCGATCCTACTTCTTCCAGGGCATCGCCAAAATCGTCCACTTTGTAAGGCCTTGCCTTGATGTCTCCATGCAAGAGGACCAGATTTTTCACACTGTCCCCTTTCGGCATGTTCGGGGGGTTTCACAGTACGGCAATCATCCACTTCAACAGTGGCTGAATCCACAAAGTTAGCCAAAGAAACTGCAGTTATCACACAGCCAAATTAACGAATACAAACAGCAGAAAGCACTCGACCAGAGCTAGACGAGAAGTAGGCTTTCGGCCACCTGTAGGACCAGTATTAGTGGAATTCACATTTGCTAAATCTCGATCTAGTTTACTTGGAATTCTCATGCGAAGTTGGAAAGGAATTGGGGGATAAAAAAAATGTGGACGGAAAACCTCAATTAAGTTTTGCAGACACTATCTTTATACTGACTTGGAATGACACGGTGAAACACACATCTGTTATTTTAAGCGCATCGTGACATTTAGCATTGGGTTTGTAAGAGTAGGTTTCATACTTACTATAATAAGACCAACTCTGAGTGTAGCCATTTATTGTGGTTTGAAATGAGTAGAGAGTTAAGAAAAGGGATGCATACCTAAATGGAGAAGAGCAAACGGAAATAACAAGTGGTTCGTCGATCAAAGGGAATTTCTCAGAGAATTTTATAAGTATTACCTACGTTTCTAGGGTTCTCTGTCATGATATCCAAATGGAAATAGTGCAGTATAAATTTATTGTCCACTGGGTAAAGTAGATAAAAATGAAAGAAACAGCGCAACTCAATTGAATACAAGTCAATTTATTGACAAACAAACAATTCAAACATTAATAACCTGGTTCAGATAAAATAAGTTCGAACTTACCTTCAAAATAAAAGTAGCTTAAGACAATGTTATTTTTTTTATGAGAAGAGAGACCAATTAAAGCATGTCAATAAAGTATATTGTATTGGTCGACCACACTGAACACAAAATTCGAATGTTTATAATAACCTTCCTTTAATTTAACCAGGACGATGTGAATTCAAGAGGCAAGCTGCAAAAAAACTTCGTATATCCCAAACTGGAAATAGAATTTCAAAAATAAAATTCCAACGCTGATACATTGTTGTCGTGTAGACGACGGTCTATGATAGACCAATCAGTGTGAAACCATTATTTTATAATTTCTTCTTTTTGTCAGTTCCGTTATTTTTCTCTCATGCTGCGCGTGGAATGTCCCGTTGTATATAGATAGATAGATAGATAGACAACACCTTTATTGGACAAAGGGAAAATGTAATATTTGTTTATTAAAGTATTTTGTATATAATCAAATCCATTGTGCAACTGGTGAAGGCTCTCTCCTTAGACACACGGCCAGGCCAAATGTAGCGGGTGAGGAGTCACATATCGTCTGCTCATCAAGTTGTCTAATTGAAATCGAATTGGTGGTTTCCTGCATACCCGACATTCCGTCCACTGATAATTATATGGCCTGGTTGGAGAGGGGGAAACCTAAGCACACGGTGTATACATAGAGTACAACACCATTGAGCCAAGTTGATGAAAGAGGAGAAGAGTAACTGGAACAGGCTGAATGATTATTAACATGAGAAGCCCCGTAGAAGGCCATTTGAGGTAGGCGGCCCATCTCATAAGTATTTTGACCAATAAACAGTCATCTTTAAAATGAAAGCTTATTCTCTCATCTATATTCGCAGGGGCAGATCGCCCATAGACAATTAGCATCTCCTACCTAAAAAGTTTCCTCAAAGAACTTCCCCATGTTAAATTAACGTAGAAAATATTTCGCCGATTTTCTTTCCCCCTCTCGCCTTCGCTCAATGGTGGCGTACTCTGTGTTGATCGTGCCTAGTGAAACCTGAATGTGGATTTCCACTGTCTGTGTGTCTTCTTTGTTGGATTTTTATCTGGTATTGATACTAAAGTGGTTACGGGATCACTAATTTGTTCAATCAATAAGTTCATTCCGGTTTACTCTCAGTCAATATTTTGTTGCTCAGTATAAATAAGAAGTATTTCACAACACGAATGGTAAGTGAACTTCAAGTTTGAAAACCAGTTGAATCTGAAAATGTCGGCGTCATGTTTGCCTAACAGAACTAAATTCATAATCTTTCTACACCAAGATTAGAAATATTAAAGTAGTATTTTATGAGAGTTGTACATTAAATGCAACAGACTTTCCCATCAGTGAACTACGTTCGAATTTTTCTTCATAGAAATATGACGCCACATGTTTAAAACAGCTCTTCTAGCCGCTTCAGATGCTTCCCTGAAGTATCTTAAGGCTAAGCGACAGTAATGACCCATTTATTGACCTCCTATTGGTTGTAAGGTATTGAGCGTGTAATATCTTTGAAATTTTGAAAAGTGAAGTAACTTCTAGTACGAGTACATAGACTGTCTGTGTTATCAGTTATCATTCATTTATATTGATTCGCTAGAGAATGGTACCCATTTTCAAACTTTGTGTTTAGTTCGAACTTTTCCGAACTCGTATATCTTTCTTAATTTCTAAATGTTGTAACGCGGTTTAGAATTCTTGTGTTGATTGAAGTCATAAATGAATGACCAATGTCACCCCGTCTAACAGAATGCGATGATACATTTCAGTCATGGCTCCCTTCATGGAAAGACCTTCTGGTTTTAGACTGACAGATCTTCCGAATGAACTAGTTGAACAGATTGCAAGATACCTTGAAGATCTTGTGGCCTTCGGAAGAAGTTGTCTTCGTATCAGCAGTGTCGCTCACAACCTGGTGGCCAGCCTTAAGCTCACAACCATCACTGAATACTCCAATGACTTCTTCATTGATCACGCAGATAAGATCTTAGAGTTGGACTTCAGTAATTGTTTCTCATCCTCTGAATTAATGGAGACTCTTATAAAGAAATGTCCCAACCTGACAACTCTTTCTGTTATAAACAGCCTACTGGAGTCTCGTAATTCGTTTAATCTTGTGAACCAAATGAAGAAGCTTCATACCCTCAGGTTCAGTGTCTACCAAATGTCTGAGAAGGATTGGAAGGATGCCATCTTTGATTTGAATGATAGTATACAGGATGTTTATATGGAGCTTTTACATAATCAAAAGTACCACCACTATGTTGTGAACTTCCTAAACTCGTGCATAAATCTCCGTAAGATACATCTTTTCATCATCGATCGTGTCACGCCATATTTTATCGACTATCGTTCTTATCCTATCATCACATTTCTCACTGCCAATAAATGGGAGAAACTGGAAACTGTGATTATATGCAGTACATCAGGGGTTTACGGTTATGAGTGCGATTACCTGGTTGAAATGATATTTAGAGAGTGTCCAGTGAATGAAGCACAATTTCTCTCGAAGTATTGCAACACGAACTTCAGTTGTGTTGTCTACAATCAAGGAGATCTTAATGTGCCTTATAATGAAACTATGCAAAGATCGAGTATGAAAGTCAAAAACCTGAATTTGAACCAGAGGTATTTATTTGTGCTGTTCAACAGCTCTCCCGAATATTCACGTTCCAGCGTAGTTGTGAAGTATGGAGAGATATCAGAAGTTGTAGTGAACACTCGGACCCATGAGGTGTCTGTCCCGGTTGCGGATTTACGTTTTTTGATGACGTCTTCACTGACCGAGTTAAATTTACTTCGATTTCATTGCCTTAACCTAGAACCATCCGCGTGGAAAGTTTTTGCAGCAGCAACCAGTCTCCAGTCTTTGGTCATCCCTGTCTGTCTGATTCCAGAGTCCAATAATGACAAAGGAGTCTCTGCCTCATCTGATTCAGATACATGTCCTGTGTTAGACGCTCTGTCGAAGCTTCCACTGTGTGAACTATATATTTACGGGGATGTATGTTATGGCGACTGTTCAGCTAACAGGGTGCGGGCCCGTGAGCTAAGACTCGATAGGTTAAAGCAGCTTCGAACCTTAGTTCTTGTCGACGTTCCATTTGGTGAAAATTTCTTACAAACAATTTCTTCTCCTGTTCTGACAACACTGAAACTAAATATTGCTTTTGACCTAGTACCTTGGCAATATATTCCCGGGTTTCGAAAAGTGCTTTTAAAATGTCGAATGTTGCGAACTCTCAAGCTTTCTTACTCTCATCTCTCGCTGAGTTCGGAACTTCTCTGGGATTCCCTCAGCGTTTCAACGTCTCTTCGTCAGCTGTGCATTACGAGCAACTGCGAGGATGAAGTGGATCCTAACATCATCATCAACAAGCTTGGTCCTCTCTCACTGGAACAACTCCATATTCATGCTCCTTTGGGAAACCTTGAGGAGTTTGGTTCCATTATTTCGAAGCACAACATTTCCCCTAAGACAATTTTCGCCAAAAGTGATTCGAATGGATATGATATGGATTACTCATCAGGAATTGGACCTTCCCATCCAGATAGGAAGCTGTGTTTCGCAGGTCATTTCGTAGGACTTCCCAAGCCCTTCAGATGGCAACACGAGTAGTAATGTATAGTAACTAAAACATTAAGATAAAAAAAATACTCTCGCCTTGATGAGATTAACATATTTGCACAAAGTTCTTTCTACAAACAGCCCTCTAAATTCCAAGATAAGATTTAGCTGAATACATCAGTAAACTGTAGTTATTGTACGACTTCAGCAGTAAAATGTATTGAGAACCCTATTTGTAGCATAAATAACTTATGCAGTAGCCATTATGATTAATCACTAATTTGCAGATTGAGATTGGCCTGCTACTACTTACGACTAATACTTTTTTAGCTTCTCTGATGCGATACTCAAAGTATTGGTGTATTTAGTTCAATACAATTTATTGTTTCAGTCAAAATACCTGTCACGTGTAGCAAGAGCACAATAGAACACAGTCAAGATTTTTCTCCTCAAAGCCTCATTACTCAATCTTTGTCTTCCTCTTCACTGATCTTACATTTTATACTAGGGAGATAGTACAACCCATGACCAACAGGATTAACCATTTGTTAAACTATTAACTGATAAGCAGCTTTAGTGAGCATCAAAGAAAAATAATATGCATGGTGGTACATCTGTTTAGTTAATAATCTTAGCTCTCTCTGGAATGAAATTCTTACATTACTCGGAGCGTTCATAGATGGAATGGATTTTTTAGATATCGTGTTTTTAGGCACTCCAGGCGTGTGTAGGCACTCCATAATTAACGATAGTTTTGCAATTCAATATCAAAAAGTTTGGACTATCGATAAGTAATTCTAGCATTGTGGATATCACCCTCGTTTCAATATATAGAACCAGATAATTCCGTACTCTCAAGAATATCTGCTTGTCCAGATATTTGGAGCTTCACCTCTAGATCAGTTGTCCGCCTAAACACTGCTATGACACATTTAGTTATTTCCTTCTTGATCTCCATAACTATTTGGTAACTCATTACCATTTTGTTGTCATTAACATTGTTCCGAATTTATGTTTGTTATATTGGGATTCTCACGTTTTACTGTTTTTGCAGGCTTTTTGTGGCTTCTGAGATTTACCTGAGTAGATATGTCGAACCTTGAAACGGAAGTTAACAGAATGATTCGGGAAAAAATCTTTGATTTCTGATCTTGTTGTGTTAAATTGGGACAATTCAGTTAGCTCGAGTACCATTGTAGTAAATTGGGACAGATGGAGTTGTTTGCTATTTTATGAGTGCACGCTGCAAATGTGAAGAATGCTTAAAAGAGAAGAAAATACGTTAGAGTTACCAGAAATATATATTTTAGTGAAACGAAAGCTGAATCACTAAGTTGATTTTTCGACGAGGCGATTCGAAAAGTGTCAAAGTTTTTGTTATTTGGACATAAATTGAAGGTAACTCCTTTAATACCCGAGCAACCTCGTCTCAAGATTTAAAGCCACCAAGTCTAAATTAGCAATGGGACAATGTTTCAAGCACTTCCGTGAATAAATAAGTTTGGGACCATACTTACGCACAAGCCCGTCGTTTATATTTTGGAGGCGTTTTTATGAATGCTCTTAATTTTAGTTTGCCCATGTTTTAGAGGTCTGGTTTCCTCTTTCTTTGACAAAACTAAATTATAAATAGAGGTACAATATTAAGAGAACCAGAGTTGTCGTCAATAAGTAAAAAACTGTGTGAATGTGAAGTCCAATTATTATGAGATAGCTCGAGGATTCCCACCGTTCAAAGTATCACTTCTCGTGCCTATTGAATCTGGCTCACGACAGAGGGCGAGGTCAGAACGTAATGTTCGGTAGAAAATAGCACTCTTCCCAGCTAATTTTTGCCTCCTTTTACGTACGCAACTCACTTCATGTTTTCACTGAAGTGCACCAAAATATAATCATTTTTTTCACTTTGCAAATGAATATCTTTTTGCTACTCAGTTTTGATTCTTCCTCGAAAAACACATCTTTTGTCTGTTTGATGATTTGGGTCCAGGATGAGGTAGCTAGCTTCGTGATCATTGGTTTCCGAACGAAAATTGTCCATACGTTCATATTATTCTCCTTTCTCCCCGAAAAACACCCATTTGCTCTGCCTGGCTACTTGGGTTACTGATGTGGTGGCAAGTGACCACTGTAGAGCGCCGAGCGCCAGCTGTGGTGTTATTGGATATCGAAATGAAACTGTGTGCTCGTTTATCCTCTATATTTTCCTCTTCTAAGAGTTCCCGCTTGCCCTGTTAGGCAACCGGGGTTCACGATGTGGCGGATGAAAGCCGCAGTAGAGGTCTAGCCTCAATAGCTGCATTGTCATCGACTTCCAAATGAAAACTTTCGAACAGTTCAAGCTGACCTTTGCGAAAGTGAAATCACGTTGAGATTGCAAAGTCACTTCTTAAGTGCAGTCTCACCATTGTTGCAGCCTGCTTTTGCCGGTACGTCAAAGGTGGTTGAAGGACATCCGGTACGCGCAATGTACTTTTCTCCTCTCTGTACTAATTGTTACTGCTAATAATCTGACCTGTTTGGTGTAGCATTGTATACTGAGTAATTATCGTGGAACTACATAAAGACCCCGACTGCCTTCACGCAGTAGTGAAGTTAGTTACCCACGTGTGACTGATTACATTATTTGCTTTCATACTTATTGCAGCGTAACAATGTGGTTTCCTTCCTAGACTCCATGGTGGATGATAATGGATACGTCTTTGATGACTATCACTGGACAGCATGACGATTTAAGTTATTACGTGCATTATTTTTGAACATGTAATAAAGTTCCAATATACGACAGTACTATGTATAACAAGAGTGAGCAGGAAATCTGTTAAGCTTCCACAGACTTAAGGTTATGGGAATGAATAATAGGAGCGTCTCGAGAATGCTTGGATCGAGCTGGATGGGTTCCACAACCAGATGCTGGGCTTCATCTAAGTCATTTGATACCTTAAAGCTTGATTGCTAATTCATTACTGTCGTCTTTAAAGGTTTACCTTTTCCCTCTTTCTGGCTGCACTCAAATCCTCAGTAGTGAAATTTAAGATAAGTACGTTCGAAGACATGGTGGAACTGGGATGTTTTTTTTTGACGCAAATTTTCTGTGGAAAATCATGCATTGTCGACGGCTGTCGTTGAGCCGTAATCATTCTTTGTTCGTGGTGGGTCTTCGCCGGAACCTTGAAAAGCTCACCAACGACTCTGTTCACCTTTTCAATAAGTTTTCGTCTTTCCTCATTTTTGTAGGTTGACCCCAGATATTCATAAAATGATACCTCCTCAAAATTTTCGCATTTCGATGATGTGCCCGACATTTCGATGATACGCCCAAGTATAGGTCAGTCATCGAACGGAGTCTGGACTAAATTAGGTTCACTAAAGTACACCGCATTCTATTTTTTGGATGAACATAAAATAGACCGGTCATGCGTACCCTGGCTAACATCCATCAAAGAGATGCAATCATCACCAAGAAGTACCAACGTATGTTAGACCCTAAACACCAGTTGTAAGTTTTAGCAAATGGGATTTCATCAACTCAGAAGCCTGTCTTAAGTTGATTTGATGCAATCTATTATTTTTTTGACTTTCGTGAGTCACGGGATTAGATGCGTTACACAGGTTCATAAACGCCGCTACACAGGTATTTCTCACACTTTTCCGGTTCGCCGCGCCCTTGACGTATCAGAGTTTTTTCGCGGTGCCCAAGTTAAAAGATTTACATAAAAATTTATTAAAAATGAAACAGGTATTTGAGATTCGAAAACGTTCTATTTGCACCATGCTTTGCATTAACATTGATGCGATGGATGATCGTGCTGGACACCCCACAACATCTCGTACCTAGAAATTGAACTGGACACAGCTACCCTCATTTCTTGTTGCACGTTAATTTACGCACGGAATTTATTCTTTAATACAGCGACCATCGAAAATCCAGCTTCACACAAATAGAGTTTGGCAAATGAAATTATCGTTTGTTGAGCTTCACGGTTTAGTAGAGGATATTCACATCTTAATCAAATCCAAAAGTCAGTGAGCTCCATACCAGTAAATTTTGCCTTAAATGTACTGTTACAAGACAACTCGATGAGGCTTTCTTTTCCGTACGAGTAAATCCCGGTGAAGCTTTCGCTGTGACTGGGTCTTGGATCCATGTTAGTTTGTCTATGTCATCTTAAGTTTTTTTCGAAGCAACTGATCAGCTGTGATAGAGGGTCTAAAAAACTGATTTTTCATTGCCCTACAACCTAAGTTTATTGGAGTTCCTAAACTGGTACAACACTCACTGATATGGCCTTCGTTCATTTCTGTTTTCCATAGTTGTAACTTCAGTCTGAAAGAGTGAAACTTCGCCAGTTTCAAATTGTGCGTGTCGCACCCTTGCAGGAAACATTTAACTTTTTGTAAACATTACATAGGCATGCGAGTTTCCCCAGAAAGTCTCGGTCCACAAAGTGCTTGGCATAGTTATGTTTTTCTTCCTCTAGAAAGCTGTAAACTGCTTGTCGCTCGGAGATACGAGATAATACATTGTCTCGAGAAAGCCACCGTGAGTGGCAATAGTGAAGTCAGGCCGTGCAATCCGCTTCCATATCCTCACACAATATTTTGTAAAACCTTGCTTTCACTGGCCGATTTTCTATATGGTTCACTGTATTTACTAGGGACGGTTTACTACCATATCTAGTGTTCACCACACGTTCTAAGATCTGGTTTACTGAAGAACTCAAAGACTTCAAGGCAAGTGCTACTCTGTTACTGATACAGTGAGTCCAGACTGAATCAGGAGCTTTGTTTTGGACAAGCGCCTGCAATCCTCCATAACAGCCGGACATCGAACAACCACCATCAATACGAATACGAATGCACTTAGTACACTCCTGATCGCTTTCAACCACAAATGTGTCTGGCATCTCGATCGAACAAATCTTGAGTTTCTGTACTTGCGGTTATACTTTTTGAAAAGAGATCCTCAATAATAGAATTACCAATAGAAAACTAACCCTTATATCCATGGGCGTAGCCAGGATTTCAACTAGGGGGGGCAAGATCGTCGGAAGTCCGTCAGAGATACACAAAAATCGATTCGGGAAGTCGTTTCGAAAGTCCCTCGGAGATACACAAGAATCCTTTCGAAGTCTCTCGGAGACACCCATGAATCTTTTCGAAGAGGTAGGCCATGTTTTCACCCTTCTGAGTGTGCTGAACTGAACGATCTTTCAATGGTACATGTTGTACACGGCTGGGTCAATCAAATGAGAAGGGCACTTTTTAAGGTTGGAAAGAATTTTTTGCATTCATTTAACACTCCGGGCAGGCACAAATCCTCCAGCTGGTCCACAGTCATTTTCTCCTCTGCGCATTGGTGGCGATGGACTACATCAAGTACGTTAATTAAGTGGTTCCTGCATTGCATCAGGTCTAGGCTCTTTGATTGCAGTGAATTCACGGTTGGTTCCAATACGGCCATGTATTTCGCAATGAGTTCGACAGCGAAAATGAATTGGTATCATGTGGCTGCACAATGCAGCGGGTAGGCCAGTCTTCCTGTTCTGTTACCCAATTCCCCTCTGTGAATAGTCTGTGTAAACCGTGAACGATAGACACGAGGTTCTCTC
>JAQFXQ010000140.1:0-11397 GCA_034693645.1 Pergamasus crassipes | reverse complement strand
TGTAGTTCAACTAAACTGGAACCTTGTTAATTTGAAATACCAAGCGAGGGAGTCTTAAGGAAGACAAATAGAAATGAAAATACACTGAAGCTTGGCAGTTGGTGCAGCTTATTTGGAACTGAATTGATGAAGAGCTGTAGCTGCTTGTTGTTTAATATACATGATGAGGCTTTACCAAGCTTCAGTGTGTTTTCAATTTCCGTTGTCTTCCTTGAGACTACCTCACTTGGTATTTCTAAATAATAATGTACAATAAACAACAAGCAGCCACCGCTCTTCAGCAATTGGAACCTTGAATATATCATATAGTCAGTAAAGTTTCCGTGATCACAAAAACAACCTCACCGAGCGGATCGGAACGTTCGTAAGAATACATTGAAGACGTACTTACATTAACGAGGGCAACACGTATTGTTCCATTCTCCCACGTCTGACCCGGAGAGGTATTGTATGGGAACTCATAGTTTGGATTGAAGTACGCCATGATGGGACATCAGATTCTGACTTGCCGGTTGCAATCACGAAAGCCTTCTACTATTTGGATAAAGTCGACATTACTTATATATGAGACTTTCCCAGTATTTGGATGTTCGTCTAACGATTGCATTTTAGGAAGGACCCGAAGGTAATACTTGAGCCACCTCTACAGAACTGGTTAATGAAGTGAGTTATTAAACCGTCGATAAGTCAACTTCTTAGAGGCCAATAAGTCAATATTTTTTTTGAGTACATATGATATTTACATATAGCGCTCGAAAAAAGACTTCACTAATTCGTACGTTCATTCGCCCGTTCATTTAGGCACTTACTTAAGTGGTGTTGGTGTCGCCCCAATTTGTTATGCTCTAATACTGATCAAGCTCACTGCTGGCTGAGCATAGACATTTCAGGCAATAATGAAACTTGTATTATGTCCTGAAGTCCTAATGAATGAGAGATTATGCTCCTTCCATTTTTCATTTGTACCCAATGCCGACAACCTGAAGTATCTTACTTTAATAAACACGACAGGAATGTTAGAACTTCAAGGGCATTCAGTAAAGCAAGAGCTACCCTCTTATTATACCTTCTCATACTTATGAAATTAACCTCCCTGAGCTCGCATGGACATATTATACCGAAAAAGCGGCGCGCATTGAATCTACCTATGATTGCGTGAAGTGATTTTGGCGACAGTAGAGCGCTTGCGCAGTAGCAGATCTTGCGATGAAAGCCTGAAACAAGATCGGTCACAAATCTGAGCGAACGTATTGTATAAAAACTGGAGTTCACTCCAGTTTTTTCAATGTACTGCGTGGTTCACAAATGCTCAGCTCGCGAGACGGTCTTGGTGTTTTCCAATTCATGCGCGAGCCGTATGAATTCAGCACGTGGCCCGTATGTATTCAACCCGCGGGCCGCAAGCTTCACTCCTCTGTGACAGAACCTCCGTCTATCCGATCTTCTTTTCCTTCCACGAACCGCCAAGCTACTTCCTAAGTTTTGCCCACAATTTCCTATCAGACCCAATGTAAGTCAACGTGAATGACTGTTCCACTTTTTCTCTCTCTTTTTGAAAACAAAGTTTCTCCTAATATCACAAGTGAATGATATGTTTTCCTCAATGAAGCGAAAACGCAGCTTGCTCTGAGAATGAAGGCGCCCATATCCTTTGGGGACACATTTGGCGCGAAGTATGTATGGACGATCCAACTAGTTCGTGCACTGTTATGGTCAAAGCATACATAACATAAAGTAGATACATAGAATTAACATATGAAGAATCTGATAGAAGCAAACTGATGCAATCGCCTAGTACTCGCTTCATCAGGTTGGTATTTAATCCCTTTAGAGCCGAGAAAAAAACTAGGGGTCTGATATCAAATGGAAGTGAATTTCGTAGTAATGAGGCATATTCAAGAATCTTAAGTCGAGAAAAAGAATTCCTCGGAGAAACTTTGATTAAGCTTATGCTGGTGATCTCGTATTTCGCTTACGTGACTGACTCCAGCACGGCAACTCTCTTTGAACATCTTTTTAAACTAAATCTAGGTTAGCCTCTGAAGAACCTTCAAAAACATAACGATTGATTAAGTGAATTAGGTTAACTTTTTAACTTTTAGTGGAATCATGGTACAGCATTGAATTATTCTACGACCTTTGGAAAAAACACGGTCTGCACCAAAAAGGAGCGTCGAGTTGGCACGATGCCCTGATGAAACTTCAAAGTTTCAACGAAAAAACAAAACGTGTTTGCTTTTGCCAACGTAAAGTAGTGGAAGTTCTCATAGAGATGATCTGGTGATTAAGAGTGGAAACCAGGCTGATGTTGCCTTCTATGACCCTCGACGTCTGCCTTATAATGACATGTAAAGGTTGGAAGAAGTTTTGCCTTGACGAACCTTCTGATGAGCATCAATACATTCCCCTGTAAAATAAGAATCATGTTCAGTTAAAAAAGTCCGGATATAGTCTTCCTAGGGGGTGACACGGCCCTCCCTCCCTTCAGATAAGTACTATACAACTGTGAAGCTCAACATAGGCACTGACTCCTACAAAAACAAAAACAAACTTGCACGTACTCTCCTCCGTGGGTCAGATAACGGTGATGCTTGACACGAATGTTTTATAATAATAGAAGTAGTATCTAGCGATGAGACGTTGGAACATGTTGTGGTGCATTGCGGAGAGCTCAGATTGCGCGAGGTAGATTTACATGAAGATTTGAGCACGCATCGTTCTGGGCGAAAGTTAAAGAGGCACACAAAAGGCTGTCTTGGTTGAAGCGCCAAAAGCGAGACAAATTCGTTAAATAAATATGTGTTTTCAATGATGTACATCGCAAATTTTTTCAATTGTCATGCACGCTTAAGCGTCCCTGCTTCAAAAGGGTGGTTGTACGGTATAACTCGTACCGAGAATGAATAAAACCAGTCATTCATTCACGAGGAAGCTATGGGTAGCCGCCAACACATCGCTGCGACACTTGGCACACACTATGAAACCCCAGATCCGCTGTCCTGATACATTTTTTTAAGTCTTCCCCATATCATCAGACGAATGCTGAGATGGGTGAGCCTAGCTACGCAATACACCGCTTAAGATTCACAGCACAACACACAGAAAAAAACTGCTGCTCCCCCACTCTTGCGTCTTTCCACTTCCAAGGGGAACAAACCCTTGAAAGTCTCGCCGGAGGACCACAAAGCCGCAGCCAATATATCGACACCTTTCCGATCTCTAGGATTTAAATAAGCTTTTGAGTAGTATATCACTTCAGACGTTGACTATGTGATCAAACAAAAACAGTAAATGACTCAAGACTGCCCGAAAACAATGGAAGCATCAGCCAGGACCCTCACTTCTTCCCACCGTTAAAAGAGGGGACACACTCTATAGTCCTATTAATTGAGCACAGGACGAAAGTACACTATTGTATCGATCGAGACACATTGGTCTCGACATTGGACATTTATTGGTCTTTGATAATAGTCAAGCTCATAAAACATGTTAACGGCCACATACAACACTGCTATATATTTACTGTGGGACTACAGTCATGTATAAAGGGGTTGATGATGAGCTCTCACGGCGGTACAAAGTTTACAGAGGTGTACGGCAAGCCAGTCCTCTTTCTTTGGTTCTCTTTTTGGTGTAGATGGATGGAATTGCAAGGAGTGTGGACGAACTGGGAGGGTCGGAATTAAGTTCAGAGTAGATGATGAAGAGATTCGAATTTTCATTTTGTTATTTGTCGATGAGCTGATTATACTGGGGGAGAGTGGACAGGAGCTGCAGATGGCTCTCAGGAAATGCGATGAGAAAGCAAGTGAACTTTGCCACCACAACCAGATAGAGTTTAGGCAGAAAAAGTGCTATGTGGAAGTTTCGAGGATGCGATGATGTCCTTGGGCATGCTATTCATGGTGAGATCGTTGAGGTGAAGAACGAGCACAAATACTTAGGAATAACCGTTCACACCGACGAAGATATCTAGGAGAAAGAGCGATTTCTCAGAATGGTGAAATTAAACAGCAATGTTGGGACGGTAAGGCGGAGTGCTCCTTGGACATATAACAGGTTGGTGCTTTAGAGTGAGCTTTAGAAGGAAATTTGTCTTTCCGCCTTGACCTAAGGAAATTCTGTATTGGTGTATGGACGAGCGCTGAAAAAAAGATGAAAGTCGCTCAACGCGATATGCTGGGCTATGCCATTGGCTGCAGGATTACATGTGCAAATGCGATTTTAACGGTGGAGTTGAATTTTTGATAATTCGGGAACGTGGTGTAAAGGCCAGGTGTTGTTCCCAGACAGGTTGAGGAGAATGAAAAACAACCGCTGGGTAAAGAAAATAGACGTAGTCGAAAGAAAACTAAAGCTCAGTACGCAATCGGACAAGGTGGCCTTTTTCAACCCGAAAAATACGAAACGGGAGTGGGAAGCGTGCCAGGCCGATGGGGCATTGGTGAGAAGGTACTGATAGAAATTATGTTAGAAGTTATGGAATCAATCAAAAAGAAATCACGCGTAATAATGTGGCAGTCTATGTCGGTGTAAGCTTACTGATATGGCAATCTTCTCCAGTACCCGGATCGAGACTGTTAGATGTATGTTGGATCTAGTACACCCTGGGTCGTGAACACGAATCTCGCTTCTGAACGATGTCAATTGAAACGTTCCCCTCTAGACTCACTTGAACAACAGGCTGAGTCCAGTAATAAAATATAATACGGATGCCCATAACCGAAACAACTATTTCAAACAGTATCCAATTCTACGAGACAAGTTCTGGTTACAGAAACGTTGGTGTCACAGACCTCTTTGAGGAACCAGTTACTATAATAATCCATCCAATCCCGCCATTTTCAACCACTTTGATCTGAAGTATTTGATGAAGAGCCACGCGATACATAAATGAGATTATATTGTGTCAATAACATTTATTACATGCTAAACCAACTTAAGCACAATAAATGTTTGAGAATAACATGGTGAACATTATTTTGTAACTCACCTCAATCAACTTTCCAAACCTGAAGAAGCGTACCTGGATTGCTCCACACTCATGTGGATCCGTCAGCCGAGGGAAAATCTTGT
The DNA here is from genome assembly GCA_034693645.1 of Pergamasus crassipes. NCBI lineage: Eukaryota > Metazoa > Arthropoda > Arachnida > Mesostigmata > Parasitidae > Pergamasus > Pergamasus crassipes. The sequence goes on along the minus strand of JAQFXQ010000140.1, from coordinate 6,321 downwards.
TTAGACGGTGGTACACCAATTTGATGCTTTCGCGTACGTAAGCGTCGCAGATGTCAGCGCCAAAAAGTAAATCCGCTGTTCGTTCACTGAAAGAAACGAAACAAAAATGTCTGAACTTTTTTTTGTTTTAGCTGCTGCACGAACACACGCATTCGTACATACCAGATTCCTAGAGTAAGAAAGGGGACCGGTTAGTTCAATCCGCATTGCATTATCCCCTGGCTAGGGCAATAAATAAACATCTACTCTGGATTGCTGCAGTCAAAATCTTGAACAAATACACGGGTCAACTTCCCTGATCAGTCTTATTTCACAAAACGAAGTTATTCTATTTATCCTAGCAGAAAAGCTCATCGCTATTAATGCTCTGCGTTGTGACTTTTTTTTATTTCCGGTGGAGTTGGTTCAATTTATATACTAAGGCTTGATGCAAGTTACTTCCTGATTTCATACCGAGCAAGGTGTCGTGGAGTAGCGCGTCAGACTTGCATTCGGAAGGCCTCGGGTTCGAGCTCTAAATCGACGATTCTGTTATGGATTTTTCTTGTCTTTCCCTACATAACCAGACAATGGCTGGGATGGAACTGGCTACTCCCGTACCCCAACCTGCCCTAGCTTCTCGACTCGAGAATCTCGAGAGTGTAACAAGACTGAATGTTTGTATATCTGCAAGCTTCTCCTCGACTCAGCATTCTAAGTGGGGATAAAGCATAAAATGTAAAAGATCTGAAGAGTTGAAAAGGCTTGATTAGGACTGTTTTGAAGACATGTACTTTTGATAAGGTCAGAAAACAAGCGCGAAAACTAACAAGCTGAATAAAGAAGCAAGCAAAAGTGATGAGGGCCTCCAGAGCGCGTTTTCCGCTGTCCCACGAAAGAAAAGGCGCCACAGTATTTGCGACCTGTCAAAGAAATCCCTGACGTTCGGTATTATTCAGCGAGTATCATTCGGTATTATTGTCGGCGAGGTAGCTGTGTGGTATGTTGTCTGATCAACAGTCCAACGGACGCTGGTTCGAATCCCGCTGAATGCGGTTGATTTTTGGAAGTTATCTTTAATCATGAAACAACTAACCTCGTCGATAGGTTCCGAATCTGCCTTTGAACTCTTGTCACCTACAGGACAGAGTTCATAAAATGATTCAGCGGTGTGGAATGGTTAATTGCCACTATAACGCAACCCCTTGAGCCGAGGAGGTTCGGTTTACTGTGTTAAAAAATAAAATAAAAATGTTTGTCTGCTCATATGCACAATACGCGAGAAAATTCCTCACTCATTGCCTGAGTATTAGTTCATCCCTAACCTATTTATACACAAAACAAGGCGCTTGTGGAACTTCCTAATCTGTGCAGTGACTGTTGTGTTATAAGAATTATTAAAATCAATTAATTCTATTTAGGATTTTTATATATTTTTGTTATTATTTTATTATTATTTATAAAGCAGCATCCCCATTCTAACATCAACATCAACCACGTTAGCTTCAATTGTTTCCGCATAGATAAGTCTGGACAGCGGGTGAATATAATTCGGCATTTCGAGCTAAAAAATGCTTTATTGGTCAGCCATTAAAATTGTAGCAAAAAATAAAGTTATCCTCCCTGAGCGCTATCAGTTTTAATGTGAGTTTTTCTAATAATTTCCAACAGCTTAGTAATAGCATGTGAGACAGTCTGATCGCAGAATGTAACATTCCTATATTCCCTTCCTCGCCATTATAAATTGAATAGAAGGCCCAGTCCATATCTCGACGTGAAAGTCTGAAGTTTATATATTCCCATGGCTTGCTTTGCAATTAACCCAAATATCAGTATTAACTTCTCCAACTGTATCTTTATCCTTAACTTACTAGCAGACATTTTACCGGTTATCCACATATGATTTTACGAAAACTATCGTTCAGATGCATTTGATATGTCATATATCGATATGCAAATATACAGTTCGAAGTATGAATCAGCTAGGGATCCCCGAACGTGCTCCGGGCATTGACAATTATTTATTAGATGTGTTATATTCAGACCAAGAATTGGTTTGGAGAGAGAAGGATACAGAAAGTTTATTAATGATTCGAATGACAGAATTTAAATAAGGGCTTACTCCCTTTAAGTATTTTTTGGCGCCAATATGATAGACGAAACTAGATATAGTGGATACCCCTACTAGGGGTATCCACTATACCTAGACTACCCCCTTTGGGGCATCCACTTTATCTAGACGAAACCATAAAATTGTACTAAATGTTGACAATAATTGGACTTTCGTAGGTGTCTGTGTGATATTTTCACCTCGGTTTCAATCAGACTTAAGGTAGGGTGAAAAAAGATCGGTCAAATTTTCATGCAGTATTCAGTGCAGTGAGTATAGAATATTTTCAAACACATAGGTACATATGGACATGGACGATCCCGGGAAGGAAGGGAGGCAGAGTCCTCCGTAGATGACGAATTTTTTCGGTTAACATGGAGTTTTGAAATGTACCGACCGTTTTCAGGGCGCGCCCTGAAAATATTTTTGACTAACAGGGATAAAACTTCGGTCCCCCTTGGTGTCCTTCAAATTAGTGGACGGGCTACACCACAGGATATACGTAGCCACGAATCTCTTACTGTCCACCAACCAAGCCTTCAATCTCTTCGTTCTTATTGAAATCAGGATGAGATAATTAGATTTCCTTATAGAATGACAACAGTGTTCGTATTAAAGCTTAAACAATGTCTGCTGATAGGGGAGAGGACGATGACAAGGGACAAGATAAGATTCAGGGGAATAAAATGAGAATTAGAGACTCAAACTCGACTAAGAAAAATAGAGTGAAGTAGGAGGATACACGAACTCAGATGAAGTGAAATAATTTCTGAGAAGTACTGGGCACTGTGTGTGAAGACGTACAAAATAGGGGGAGAAAGTTTTAGGTTTTCGTGAACTTTTCGTATCAATTGACCTCTGTTTATGCCTGACCCATCGTCTTGTCTTGCGATCGATGTGATTGACTAGTTAGAAGCCCGTGCTGTCTTCATGTATTTTCATCTATATAAATAGTTGAATATGTAGGTGACTGCTGCTAAGAAGACGTCAGAGAATTGTGTAAAATGAATGTCAAGGGTGTACAGACTGAAGCAATTATGAATGTACCTACACGAGCTCCGTGGGGGGGGGGGGGGTAACACTTCCGAGCGTCTCAAAACAAACTGGAATCACCTCATAATTGGCCGACAACGCCTCGTAGTTCATTCTCTCTCCTTGACCCGCGCGACGAGGCCCTTCGATTTGGCACACCCGCCGACTTTAAATACCGGCTCTCGTTGAACCCCAGATCTCTTTAAACCGGAGCATAAGTACGCCGATACCGAACTGAAATCGGTTTGTGAACCTGAAACCGACAAAATGCATTGTGTCGCGCTCGGTTTGTGAACGGAACGGCAATTGACAAAACGCGAAGTATCTCCGGCTGCAACACAGAACAAGGCAAACATGTACAACGCCGTACCCACAGACAAGATGTTATTCGATAACTAATGTTTGTGCCAGTATGCATCGCATAACCCTAAACAAAGGAGGTATTATGTTTTAGATGCACCTGGTGGGACGGAAAAAAGTTCGTGATCAACTTGCAACTATCAGATTTGTAATGGAACTAGGTTGGCAGTGAAATCCTTGAAGCCAAATGTGATTGCGGAGGCCATCCTCATAAGTGCTGCACGAAACGAAGTTTATACATCCCAAGAATCCCAAATAAAGCCAGCAATTTGCCGTTCCAATTCAAAAGGGCACAGTTGCCATTGAAGCTGGCATTTGTCATGACCGTCAACAAAGCACAAGGGCAGTTCATAACTGTAGCAGAAATCATTCTCCAAAACCCGTGTTTCTCGCACGGACAGCAATACGTGGAGTGTTAACGGGCAATAACCCCAGGAAACCTTCATATGTACGCTCCAGAAAATGCAACAAAAAATGTAGTTTGCACGAGAGCGCTTAATGATTGACAAACAAGATTGTAAATCAAAGATCAAAAGGATCGACAAGATCACAAAAGATCAGGATCTTGATTTTGATCGTAAGATCAAATTTGTTCATAATCTTGATCTTGATCTAGGATCACCGAAATTTTTGACCTTTGATCTGAAAGTCAATGAAAGATCAAATATCATTTTGAATTTGTCAGCGTTGGATTGCTCGCTGAGAGAATTTATACCACAGTCACTGACCACAGTGTCCAGGAGGTGGACAGGTTGTGTCATTATCACATGTTAAAAATGGCTTTAAATTCCTGCCATGATCTCCTCCCTACACCTCCTCCTCCTATACCGTTTAACCCACGTAACCCTGTTACACCGAAGTATTACGCTGTCAAAAACTGACTACAACTTGTTTTTTGGGTACTTGTGTGTACAATATACGTGATATACGTGAGACAGCACAAACAAATTTTGAATGTAAAATGTAAACAGGTCGATGCGTTGTAGATTTTGAGTGCTGAGATGTTATCGTACCACAGTTTGGTTGTATTCCATAACCGGTCCGAGTTTTATGTGTAACAACCTCAGGGCAATGTTGATCGCTCTTATAATATACCATTTCCTGAAACTGCTTATGTATTATTTTCTCCTTCATACCAGATTTCTTCTTTGGAGTAGTCGGGTAGCCTGAATAGCCGGTCGATGTCGGTGATATTAAACATTGACCTACGTTAACCACCATTGACTTGATAAGTTGTTATAATGTTGTTGTTGACAGTAATATCATTCATTTGTTTTCACGGATGTACTTGTTTTTCTCTAATTTGTTTTTTCTGAGATATTTTTGATAAATCGTTTTCACTTAATTTATTTGTGACTGCGCTTTTTCAAAATACGTAATGATTAGACCACGTCAAAGGTTTTCTATAAAATAATACATCACATTTTATTTGGTTAATAGAAAAGGGCTAAATATATATACATAAGGTCTATGCGGCTAAACTATGCACTTTTCTTCATCATTCGAAAGAGTCAGTTTTTTGATGCAGCCTTTGATCTCTTTTTGATTGAATTGTAATTGAATTACTATTTACACTGTACTAGGCCCAATATAACTGGAATTACACTTACGTTTTCACTACTTTATAAAGCGAGCGTGGGTCTCGTGAAGTTCATGCATGTACTCTGTTTTGCTTTTTTTTTCCTATTCTTTTGGGAAAATATCATCATATTTTTGAATGTAGCCATTCCGTTGAAGAACGCGATTGTGTACTAATGCAGCAGGAAGAGTTTAATGTAGAATAGAATAGGTTATATGTACACAAAACGAATGATGCCAGATTTATGTTATTAATTTATTTTAATTGTTTCATATGGCAAATCGGGGGAGAAAACAGTTCAGATATACGCTCAATAATGAAGAAAATTTTAATGTTCAGAACGCTGTGATAGTAAAGAAACGAGAGTACGTATATCGAAATATACGAAACAAGTAGTGAATGAAGTCCAATACTTTGTTATCACTAATCTTGAGGCTATTATTAAAATTATTATATGCTACTAAAAGATTCATTAGAAACAGAGAAACATCTTTATCAAGGAATAACGGGCACACAGAGAACAATTTATGGCCTTTTGTAAACTCGAAGTAACTCTATTGCACATAAAGGTAACTATATTGATCACCCTATATCACCGGCTGAACAAGAGACAACTTGAACGATTGAATGGTTTTCTGAAGAATCTCTGGAACGTAAAGTTGATTTTAAAATTAGGAGTCATGCAAGAATGTCATCCCCCAAGAGTGAGCTCTCGTGGGCTACGAGCATCGCAGAGTAATAATCGTTCCAATTTGGCGTAAAAAGGAATACTAGAGTTTGTACTGAATATTTTTTTCACGCTTGACTACAAAACAAGTAATACCTCGATAACTAAACAAGTATGCTCGTAAAACTTTCCACAACATGTTTTCAATTATAGTTCATTGTTTGCCAAAAGTGTTTCACTTGGAAAGATGCCTAGTTAGTACTTAATTTTTGCAAAATAGTTGAAAAATGTAATTGTAGTTACAATTACACTGCTGCTCAATTACAATTTACAATTAAGTTTTCAAAATGTGATTCAATCACAAATGCTAATCAGGCAACTGTAATTATGTTTACAATTACCGTAATTGCAATTACATTGCTCCCAACTCTGCTGACCGCACGTAGCTAGGATTACAACAGAGCGGGAGTTTTTAGAGAACAATTGATTAGAAAGGCCAAAGTTTTTTTTTTTTTTGTTTATTGTGGGGGGAAATGCGTGAAACCGCAGACCAGAGAAGGGAACTCTGGTACTGTGGGGTTCCCGTCCATGTTG
>JAQFXQ010000139.1:0-11398 GCA_034693645.1 Pergamasus crassipes | reverse complement strand
AAAAGACAATATAACAACATCATTTTATGACGATATTGTCTCTTGTCTCGCCACATGAAAAGGTAGGAGTAAGCAGGCAAAAATGAATAAAATCCATCTATCTAGTGATTTTCTATTTGTTTTAGAGAATGCAAAAACAATTTGGAAAGCTATTTCCGGGTACTATGAAAGTATGAATTACATTTTTGCTATGACTTTCGATTTGTTTGAGACTGTGGTTTGAAATTGTTGTGATTTCCGAGTGTTATAAGACAGTGTGGATTAAATGTTTGCTGTGACTTTCTATGTTCTTGAGAGAACGTGAATTAAATTTGTTATGATTTCCAGCAGTTATGTGAAGGTGTGGATTAGACTTATTCTGTGATTTTCTATTCGCTCGACAGAATGTGAATTGAGTTTGCGGTGTGAGTTCCGACTGTTGTAATAACTAATTGTATACAGAGTGTGGTTAACCTGTAACTTATTGTTTGGGGATCAAGACAGCGACTGGTCCAGGATCACACCAAGACGCTTAACAGTTTCGGAGATTGTCATTCGGAAACCATCTAATTGATCACTAATCACAACTGTAAGGATGATTTGACAAATTTCTAATTTATAGACTGAATTTTTTACATGTACCGCCAATCTCAGTAGCATAGATATCTCCATAAACTCCCTGAGTCCCTCATTCAGAGATATTGTGACAAATCGTGCATCACATTGCCAATATAATTTTCTGTTTTTTTTGAGCGTATGTGCGAGACCGTGGATTGAATATCTGCGATGATTCTCAATTAATCTGTGAAGTTGTGGATCGACTTCTGTCTACGGTTTCGATTATATTTCGGGGATGGATTGAGTTTGGGTGGCTATACCAATGAGAAAACATCATTTTCTTGTAAACATTATCATTTATTTGATCACTTTAATATATCTACATTTTTATATAAAGACCCAAGTTTCGCATAACTCTTGCGAAAATTAAAAAGAACCTAAAAGGACATGGTTTTCAGGAATTGAATCCCAAACATAAATAAAATATTCTGTCGTTAATATACATGCATCACCAGGGTAAGCGTCATTTTTATACATTGACAATCACTCGAAACAATCTGACAATTCCACAAAGATAACTGACCTAATAAATTTAGAATATATATTGGCCAAACTATTTAAGTAGTTTTAGGGTGAAGTTGAATTGATTTAGTTCAAGACACTCTCAGAGGTCATTCTGAGACACTCTCTTCTCCTGAGACAAGGACGACTAGTAGAGGCATTGTTCCAACCCCTTTCCATAAGTTTGTCACTAACTTGGGTTGAGAGCTCTTATTTCTTAAATTCACCATCTCCTTCAGACGAGTGGATCTGAGTCCGGGCTGTGAGCTCCTGCGGCACCGCCTGACACTAGCGAGGCAGCTGAAATAGAAAACGAACCTTAACACTAGCATCTTAGTATGACAAATTATATTTACCTGCGGGTTTAGAGATTTTGGATACTAGCAACAAGAGGGAAAAAACTGGCGAGAATATCTTAGCAATGATAGATACATATTTTTGGAGTAATTACTTGCTAGTAAGCCTACGTCAAGAACAAGTACATCTGCACTTCATCTCCTATAATCCAATAGGATGATGTTACCAAGACCTCAATAAAATTAACCATTCAGTGTAAAAACCTCTGTACAACAAATCATATTTATTTCACACAAAGTACTGACCTAGTTTCGCCTTAGCTGACTGAACGCTCTGCAGATTCTCATAGACGGGTCCCTCACTTGGCTTCGGTGGAGGAGGTTTCGTGGGACGTTTTACTGAACTGCCCGTTGATCGATTTCCTAAGGTTAAAGCAAAGTTCTCTAACTAAAATATGTTCATATCCAGCTCTGTGACTACTGACCCAAAACACAACTAACACAATAACAGAACGACTTCTCAGAGTTGAAAGAAAAACTCTGTGTGAGGTTCTAGAGAAATCTCTATGTGAGCTTGTAGAGAAAACTATATGTGAGCTTGTAGGGAAAACTCTGAGCTTCTAGAGAAAACTCTATGTGAGCTTGTAGAGAAAGCTCCATGTGAGCTTCTAGAGAAAACTCTATGTGAGCTTCTAGAGAAAACTCTATGTGAGCTTCTAGAGAAAACTCTATGTGAGCTTGTAGGGAAAACTATGTGTGAGCTTCTAGAGAAAACTCTATGTGAGCTTGTAGAGAAAACTCTATGTGAGCTTCTAGAGAAAACTCTATGTGAGCTTCTAGAGAAAACTCTGCGTGAGCTTCTAGAGAAAACTCTATGTGAGCTTGTGGAGAAAACTCTGTGTGAGCTTGTAGAGAAATCTCTATGTGAGCTTCTAGAAAAAACTCTATGTGAGCTTCTAGAGAAAACTCTGTGTGAGCTTCTAGAGAACACTCTATGTGAGCTTCTAGAGAACACTATGTGAGCTTCTAGAGAACACTATGTGAGCTTCTAGAGAACACTCTATGTGAGCTTCTAGAGAACACTCTATGTGAGCTTGTAGAGAAAACTCTGTGTGAGCTTCTAGAGAAAACTCTATGTGAGTTTCTAGAGAAAACTCCATGTGAGCTTCTAGAGGAAACTCTGTGTGAGCTTGTAGAGAAAACTCTGTGTGAACTTCTAGAGAAAACTCTATGTGAGCTTCTAGAGAAAACTCTATGTGAGCTTCTAGAGAAAACTCTAGGTGAGCTTCTAGAGAAAACTCTATGTGAACTTCTAGAAAATTGATATGTGGAATACATATTCTCGATCTACCAGTACAGGTGTATAATATTATTTATATTATCATGACAACCGAAATTAGAAAACGGATTAAAAACGTCAATGAGAACGAATGATTACAAAATACCACTTACTGCTTAGGTTTGCGGCATTCTGTTGGGCAATTGCAGCTGCAACAGGGTTATTATTGGTTTGATGTTTGTTATTCCTTCCACCAGATGGAGGAGGTGGAGGTGCTGTTCTTAGAGGTCGAATGACACCTGTTTGTGTGGCTACTTTTGATTCTGAACCCAATGAGATTGTGGTTGCTTTATTACCTGCATTGAGCACTGAAAGGTTGTCGGTACAAATATGCTTTTCTTAGACATGAAGTTTCGTAGCGCTGCGGTACTTCCTACTCAATTATTCTAAAGGATTTTTCACAATTCGAACCGTCTTATCAAGAGTCGACCGAATGGCAGGGGGAGGGGGCTAATTAGGCAAAACAGACGCTCTTGGGTAATGTGAGTTCTTTTGGGGAAAATACACCGGCTTGAGGCTGCAACCCGAGAGCTTGCCAAGAACACCACGAGCCCTAGCAACACTCTGGGTCATAACACTTGACAGTTACTGGTGTGTTCCCACAAAGCCTTCCATCTGAAGGTACGCGATAACATGAGTAAGTGTCCTACTTTCTCACCAACAGAACTTTGATAATATAATTTATATATATATATATATATATATAACTATTCGTAAAGTAAACACTTACTTGAGAGATTAGAATTATCCTGATTTTTTTCTTTGGTGTTGCCCGCCGTTCTATGTGGTAAGGCCGCTGGTACCGAAATGGTGATGTTCATGAGGTTCGTCGAGGTCTGACGTGCAGCCTGTTTAAGAGCCAACTTCCTACGATGCAACCTCCATTTGTTAAGGACATTACCACGACTCCAGCAGAACCAGGCCAAGAAGAAAAAGACGAGTGGAAGAATTCCAAGGAAGATCACACAGAGAATGATGGTGACAACGTATGACTCCGCTGCAAGGAGAATATGTATGTTAGGGAATGTCAAACAAGATGTTCACCTCCACATATCTTTAATGCAACTACGAGCACGTCCGTTCAGGAGTACAAACCGGCGCCAATGTTCATGAATGGTCGAACGTTAGACGGTGGGCATCAGTATTAAGGTGATTTCCTTTGGTAAACTGGCAGGATGAAGCAGTGGAAGACTGATAACAGCACGACAGGTAAGAACTCACAGTCCATGCAAATAAAGAGTGAGTGAAGATCAGAGATTCGTTTAAAGGGTTCACGAAGAAACGAAACTTACTCTTGCTGTCAATGAGAGGTCCACTATCAATTGATCCTCCAAATCCTGGATAATTGCAATATGGTGGAGCATATCCTGGCTTGCAATGACAATGACCTCTACTATTGCAAACTCCGTTTCCAAAGCAATCGTACTCACAAGGTGGTGACTTAAGCTTTTCAATGGGTTCACATCGAGAGCTGAGACATGCTCGCCCAACACCACATGCAGCGCCATCAGGGGCTTGCCCTGGATCAGGTTCATGAAGACCGAGATCAATAGCAATTGCTCTGTAAGCGAACATATGTTGTAGAAACAAGACAAGCGGTAACGCATACCTAGGAAGCAAGTGTTTGGAAACTAGAAATGATAAATTCCTTGTTCGATTGGATAAAATAACCACTTTTTCGGACCATGGGAGTGTCATATCAGAAAAATTGGTAATTCAAGACAAGTCCCAATAAAGTTCAGGCGGAGGTGCACTTACCGGCAGGTATAAAGTTTCGTTTTATAGCTTAAATAGTGTCGTCCGATCTTGGCAGTGGTTGCCATACCATACTCTATCTTCTCATTCTGATGGTCGCACTGTAGGCTCCCACACAATAGATCCCTGCGTATAAAAACAGGTTAAATCTTCAAGTAGTACAACTATAGTTTCCTACAATGCCATTCCACAGATGAAACAAGGTAAACAGATACTTCAATATCACGCATATACATCAATTGTGTCACACCAAAATCGCGCGAAAAACTCCAAAAAAACCTTGAACGTCTCATCAGGGGCGAAGGCACCGCCGCAAGACGTGTTTATGTGAACAGATAAACCGCGGGATATGTTACTTTTTATTTTTTCCAACATCCTGACGAAAAAATCCTAACTACTACGTGAGGAATAGCACACTATCATATACAGTAACAGTAAACTAGAGAATAGCACTCTATAAGGCATTCTGTTCGGACAAATAGTTACTTACTTCTCATCGCACTTTTTGAAGAGCTTTCTAACGATATCATATCCACAATGACCGGTGGCAGTTCCGTTCTTATTGGCGTTGTAACACTCCTTAAGGGAATTGACTCCTGATTCTCCATAGAGGGTGCGGCATTGAGTAGCATGACTAGAACATATTTTGTTATAGCAATAAGCCTGTAAAAAAGTTAAATCATGAAACTTATTTCTTGGGACGGCGTGCCGCTTGGCATGCCGATTTGGTAGTGTCGGCGTGGTGTTGAGGTCATCCCGATCGGAAAATGTAAACAACAGTTTTAGTTTAACAGCTGCTGCGGGTTTCAACGTACACCACTTATTGTAAACTAGCTTCAACAATAAGGCAATGTTCTATAGGTGCTCATTATGGGTCTCAATACACTATAACGGTGGGTGTAAAATGATGGGGGTTTCATATTATCACCCTAGGTTGGGTGTTAACGTGTAGTCAAACTCCTTTTTTTAACCAAAAAATCGCTCTTCGTGATGAAGCCATCAATATGAAACACCCTCATTATAAGTTCGAATAGTAAAACTATGTTGTTTCCAGTTTGGGAATAATACTATTTAGTTTTAACAAACCACAGCGTAACTCCTACCATTTATCTATTTAATTAATTACAAAGAATTATGCGCACGCTCGATCAGCATGACATCTGTAAAGAGATCAAACAGAACCTCACCATCAATTCAGAAACACCACCAGTCCACCAAACCACCAATTCACGGTAGAGTTGACTCATCAGACTTGATTAAGTATTATCTTATCTTTCCGTGATTTGAATAGATATATTTTATTCTGGCATTTGAAGCTCATTTTCACACTGGCTCTGATATACGACCATTACTCGAACACACGGTAGTACATATAATATTCATGTCTGTCAGGTTATGTTTCAAATCAATTTACAGAAAAACACGAAGTCAACCACAGAAAACAAATACAACTTAACAATCTACTCTGAGTTTCAAGGAACTTCATAAACACACATGTTCCTCAGGTTGGGAAAGGGTTCGGGAAATGAAATCTTCTCTACTATTTTAAATTGAGTTTTGATTATTTGAAGTGAATATTACTTATGAAGTAAGTGACCTCGCCCATGGCTTACGATTCTACCTCCGAAGTTTTACCACACCCCCCCCTCCACGATATTCTTCACAAAATGAGTCATCGATGTGACATAGTAAATCGTCACCTCACCCAACCCCTTTGAGAAGAAGCGCCTTAAGTTACTGTACCCGGTGTTAAACTAACACTGAATTTTCAAAAGATTGGTGTTAAAACACTCACCCCTTCGGAGCATTGTCTTCCATTTTCAGCGTACACATCATCTGGACAAAATGCATTTTGCCCATCACAATGTTCCGGAAGATCACATATACCTTGTTGTTCTCTGCATGAAGATCCTGCATTCTTTGGTGTACAGGTGTCCATATCACAGCATTGACCATGACCACAAACTGCACCAGCTGCATGGTAAGAGAAAATAAGTGATTTAAAAAACTTGAAAAAGTTAAGTACTGATAGTTCCAGATGTCTCGGCATTCATCATCTGAACTTCTCCAACCAAGCAAGGTTAACCCAAGAGTGTTGTACTTCTGTTAAACTTTCTACTATCATCACGGCTCGAGGACTTCATTTTTTTAAAGATAAAATTGTAGCCATGTCATACAGATGTTATCTCAAGGAAACTTGAATTTCTTACACAATTTTACGAACTTCGCCACCAGGATTCATGAATATTTACTAACGTTTTAGCTTGCATGTGTATGGATCACAGCAGTTAAGTGCATCACAGACCCTTGGTAATCCACAATCACATTCTTCTCCTTCTTCAAGGAATCCATTACCACATGATGGACCTACTAGTTTAGATGGGATATTATGAAGACAATGATCCATACCCTGGTCAAAGCTTTCCTTTATTGACTCCTCGGAACAGCTGGACCTGAAGAGGTATCAAATGTGTACAGGTGGCGTCGGAGAGTTAGGTTGGAGCAAACATAAACTTATCTGTTTTTTTGCATTTACAATAATAGTAATAGGATTAAAATAGTAAATATTTTAAAAATATTAATCATAATAATAATGAGGAACACAACAGCTAGCCAATGCCGCACATTTTAGGATGAACTCCCAGCCGGAATACACATGGTACTCACATCGTAAATATGATGGTGAAACGTAAAATAAACAAATCTCTGAGCTCATTTGAAAAGTAAAAACTCCGACTGAACCTTTGGATGGAAGCACCCTCCAAGTAATAAAATAACATAGCAAAAACACACAAACAGAGGCCAAACTTTCAATATTGTTCAACCTCTGCGTCTCATCCTCACAGGAGGTAAATTACTTACCAAGATACTGGAACCATGACTCCTGTGCTTGCACTATGCATAATACACTTTCCTTCAGGACATGTACATACTTGATGTTCTCCATCATGATCCATACCAAAATTATGACCCATTTCATGAGCAATTGTTGTCGCAACCACAGCTACAATATCATGATGATCCTTATTAACACCTCCTGAGAATTGATTAGTACAGATGGGACCCTTCAGAGCTTTACCAACTACTGACTCCTTGAACTGGACATCTCTGTATGGGGAAGGAGGTAAAGATTACAAGATTGACAAATGTGTGGTGAATACATTCCCAATGAATGAACGTAAGGTAAATGATGACGGTTATTGTACGTGTGTACAAGTTCTCAATTGACTACTCGGAAGAATATTTGAAAAAAATTAATCTTACCGTAAAGATGCTAACCGCGTCAACAAATCGAAAGCATCTTGCTCAAACAAAACTTCATAAAGCTAACACTACAAATGTTACATGTCTTAACATGGTTATTCGCGCTGGGTGTGTTACCAATTTTAAGCCAGAATCGGTGGTTTGTCCATCCGTACCAAACCCACCGTAAATAATTATACTATTATATTATAAGAACTGCTAGCCCCACACTTAACATATTTTTATTATTGTACATATCAAGAATTAGAAAACATTTTCAACTCACGTTAAAAGCTGTGCATTATCATTGGGATATTTGGTTGTGAGAACTCTTTCTCGATAAGCAAGGAAAGCATTCAATGTATTATCAGCATTTTCATCCACAGTGATGGGATTGTTTTCACTCCACATAACAACTCCTACAAGAGCTACATATATATTCAAACGAGAGTACAGAGAATTCACCACGTTCACAATCTGGAAATAAGAAATCAGTCTTTTTCAAGTGGCAATATTTTTATTGATTATAGCAATTTTCCGGACGTATGCGCCCTTGTTATACAAGGGTGGTGTCACCCGGAAATCAATCAGGCGATCGGCTGGGCGGCCTTGATTGACACGTATTTTCCAGAAGAGTTTCCATTCCAGCGAACACGGAACTTTTACGAGAACGAAAAAGATTCCAAAATAGACCGTATGCGGAAGGCAAGTTTTTTTAATAAAATACATGTAGCAAGCCAAATGATATAAATACATATATAAGCAGACAGGTAGATGAATGGGCAGAGAAATACACAGATAGATCGATATACAGACGAATAGATAGATAGATGGACAAATAAATAGATGGAGAAACAGATAGATAGATGTATAGATAGATGGATAAATGAATGGGTAGATGGATAAATGAATAGATAGAGATACAGATAGATAACTCTATAGATAGATAGACAAACAGATAGACAGATAGATAGACAAACAGATAGTTAGATAGATGGATAAATGAATGGATAGATAAATAGAAAAATAGATAGATATATAGAAAAATAGATGAATAGATGGATGAATAAATAGAAAGATAAACAGATAGATAAATAGACAAATAGATTGATAAATAAATAGATAGATAAACAGATAGATAAATAGACAAATAGATAGATAGATATGTAGGCAAATGGATAGCTAGATAAATAGATATATAGACAAATAGATAGATATAACTCACCTGTTTGCTCCTTTCTATGATGGCAGTGTCACTCTTATTCATCTTATTATATAGTTTATTATCTATAACCAAGAGTAGTTCCACAAATCTACTTTGAGCTGTGGTTCCACTGGGTGGCTTGGCCTTCGATAAACCCATTATCGATCTGCGGGTTCGGGATTTGACTTGAGTTTCATTTATTGATTGGGGTTTATCAATCTGATTGATAGTGGCATGTGGTTGGCGAGAATCTTTGGTTGAATTGAACCCTGTTAAAAAATATTGTTTCAAAATGAAATCAACAAATTCAATTGAAGTCATCGATGAGTTACTATCCACTGGAATTTCGTTTTGCTAATAGGTATTGTGTACACCCTATCTTTATCCAACGATATCTAATTGAACACTAAATAAATTCCGTCTAACTCTCTAGTCGTACCACACTCACGTATTCACTTAAATTATATATATATGAAGGGAAAAGATCAAGAAAAACCTAACTCAGGATTCAAAGCTTTCAATTTTGTCGAACAGAATGAAGAGATAACCTTACTTTACTAATCTATAGGACGATATCATATCAACATCTGCCTACTGCACACTCTGAATAGCCCCATCTGCAGGTGAATGAATACCTCCTCAATAGAATAACCACATAAATATGAATGGTGTGTGCACAAGTGTTTGATCAAATCCTCTATATACATTCATATACGAATACCCACGTTCGCAAACACTACACAATCCCGTCATTCCCATTTCCAACATGGTAAACATAATATATTATGCATACATACATTAATATTCCGCATAAACCATATACAAATATATACATGACATCTCCTCATCCTCAAGGTCAATATGATCACAATGTTAATCGTTTGAGGAAACCATGTAACATTCTATAAAGAAACAGTGATACTAATTTACAGAGTTACGGACAATTTTAGAAAGAATATTATTAAAAAAAAAGAAAAATGCGTAGAGCGGAAAGCTTAACAAGCAGTAAGACCACCAGGAAAACGTATGACAATATTAAATGTAATCTGTCATGAGACATCGCCTTGCCATACCACCACTGTGCATACGGGATTGGACAGGGGTCTGTCATTTCTAATAAACGTACCTAACTAATATAATATCTGTATGCTAGACACTGGTAATAAACGTCTCTGTGCATTATCTTAATAAATGTGAGTAAACGAGTGAATATGATCTGCTGACAAAATGAAGACGAGTAACAAAATTAATTAATGGACCCGACAACAGAATAAGAGTGAAAGAATGTGCTTAGAATTCTAAGATTCAAAACAAAATGAATAAAACTTTTATTAAACTATATTATTTTAACCATTATCATTATCACACGCTAACCATTGCTGTTAATTAAGAATGCAGTCCTGGAAATAGAGCGGTAATATTATGACGTCTTCATAAAAGTATGGATAACCTATTATTCCTTGTGTAATAAGATATATTGATAGAACGATCAAATCATCGTTACTTAAATCAATACTTTCATGTGTGTTACATGGTATATTCATTTTGATAAGAATTCAAACATTTAGTTAGAACTCATACATCCTCATTTACATCTTTCTAGAAGAGAATATTAATATCACTTTCATACTCTTATCGAACTGAGTCGATAACGTGTACACGAAATAAGGTGCTGGGACATCGCTGATACATCATTATTATATTTTTATTGAATCTTGGCCTCGACTACAAAACCGTACATCAAAAATATAATATAAAATAGAGGAGTCGTAAAATAATTGAACGGAGTACTCGCTGGGATACTATTTAAAGTCACTCAACTGATTATGCAACTCTCTTTAAGAAGAGCAACGGACATATCCACAAACCAAGTTGTAAAAACAATCTTTTTCATTTCATTTGTGACAATTTTCTATCATAGAAATCCGAACCGTAGGGATTGCGGTATAGTGGTAATTAACCACGCCACACCGCTGACGCATTTTATGAACACTGTCCTGTAATGTCGAGAGTTCAAAGGCAGAGCTCGAATCTATCGAAGAGGTCAGTTGATCTATGATTAAAGAGAACTTCCAAGAAATCAACCGCAATCAGCGCGATTCGAACCAGCGTCCACTGGACTGTTAATCAGACAACACACCCCACAGCTACCTCGCCAAAAAATTAAATATACATATAATATAATATACTATGTACCGTCTTACGAAGCCATAGCCACGCCCCTATTTATATATAACTGTCATCATAACACATAATATCAATGTGCTTCATAACTTCACATACAAAACATAAGTGCAAGAGGGGGAAGGGCTTAGGGCAATTATAACATAATTCAATCATTACATGACAATCGTCAATTTTCGATTAGATAATCGTTAACGCAGGACCCTTCAGGATATTATTGCAAGTACCTGATACTGATGAGTGATGTTTCACTCTGATGATGAAACTATGATACCACCT
>JAQFXQ010000138.1:0-11419 GCA_034693645.1 Pergamasus crassipes | reverse complement strand
CCGACAATTAAGACGGGGAGGGGTGTGTCGCACGCACGCTCGAGGTCCTCGATTAGGGTCTGCATGGAGACAGTATCCAGGGGCGGTGCTTCGGTGCCGGGGGAGTACGCTACGACGAGCCTGAAAGACAGCTCGGGCAGGGCTATGTCGGCACAGGATACCTCGGAGAGGGGGGCTGGCAGCACGGGTGCGGATGGGAGGTCGCGATGAATGAGGAGGAGGACTCCTCCTCCCCGGGAGCCGCGGTCTCTCCTGTAACAGACGAACTGACCGCCCGCGGAAAGTTCGGCGTCGGAGATTCCGTCAGTAAGCCAGGTCTCGGTGATGGCGGCGATCATAATGCGGTTGAGGAGTAGAAATGAGTGAAGGCTGTCGATGGCTGGCTGCTTTGTGAGTGAGCGTGCGTTGAGAAGAATGCATGGGAGGGAGGGCGCGGGGGCCGGGGGGCGGGCGAGGGCCGCGGGAGAGGTTCGCGGTCAGCAAAGGGTGGCGCCCTGACCGGAGGGGACTGGGGCATCGGCGAAGGGGACCGAGGCATCGGCGGAGGGGGTCGAGGGGAATTTTTCGTCGATCTGATCGGAGTGAACGCGACCATTCCATCTTTTGACGCGGGTGCCCTCAGGCCAGATGGCGGGATCAAGGACGACGTCGACATGGTCAGCATCGACCTCAATACAGAAGGACCCAAAAGCAGGGGATGGGTGATTGGGCTTTATTTTCGTGACAGAGCGGGTTTGGGGGCACAGCTTTTTAGCATATGCAAAGACGGTTTGAGCCAGAGTGGTCGGTGGGGCGCGAGAAACGTGCACGCGGACGGGGAGTTTGATCGCAGTGAAAGGAAGGTCGGTAGAGACGGGGGCGGTCCCTTGTCTGGCGGACGGGCGTGAACGAGAACGTGCGGGGTGCGCTGTGGGGGGTGCCCATGGGGTGGATATGGGTTGGGGGGGCTGGCCAGGCGGGGGTCGGGAATTTGTGGACGAGCTCGTAGGTTGGTGGACGCTGGAGTTGTCACCGGGAGGTCTACGTCGTTGAGACCTGGGGACAGAGGTGTCCCCGTCGTCGTCGGTGTACCGTTGGGTTCTCTTGCGTGGAGCTCTGAAAGGTGCGCGGGGGGATCGGGTGGCGAGCGCAGATCTTAGATTCTTGTTCTCAAGTTCGAGGGCGGATATTCGGCTGGACATACCGTGGAGGGACTCGATCACGAAGTTGATTTTCTTGAGAATCAACTCTTCCTTTTTTTCCTTCTTATTGAGGCTGGCGAAGAGGCTATGACAAGATGTGCACACGAATGGCACATCGCTGTCCTCGCTGGGGATGCAGGTCGGGTGGACAAGGCGGCTGCAAGGTCCGTGGCAGGCGGAGACGGTATGGCATAGAGCCAATGAAGTAGAGCAGATTACACAGGAGGGGTCGTCGACCGACATTTCTACGTTGGTAGCGTGTTCGGACGACTCGGACGTCATTTCGAGAGATGGCCAGGGGGAGAAGGCAGCGGATAGCTTGCAAAGGGGGGAGAGTGCAAAAGTGATGGATGGTTCTAGGGGTGGAGGAGAGGTGTTGTACAGTGTTCACTGGTGTACACAGACACGAAAAACAATGAGTGGCGGTCTTGTTGAGCCACGAACGAGAAACAAAGAACAGCAAAGGGAGCACTGGTGGGTGGGAAAACTTTGTGCACAGTCTTGGCACGAAAACCAGGAAAAAGCCGGGTTGTAGGACACTTGAACACAGAGCTCAATTAGGGCGATGTTGACATTCGAACGTTCGAACGTCTAGTTCTAATATCATCTCGTTCTTAAATTCAGCGCGTTCAGTGTAGTAACTGTTTATAAAGGAGCGAAGTTCTACATTAAACTCAGCGACGTCTCCCCGTCCACGTCAGCATTCATCTATGTACCTACTGTATACGCCTTAGTGCGGCCGCCAAGTGTCAGTACCTAGTCCTTTCGATGCTGTTTCCTGATATTTTTTTTTCTAAAATGCCAAGGCAGGCGACAAAAAGGGTCAGAAACATTCACATAGGCAAATTTGCGTCTGGAGACTTACCGAGGCCTACCTAGACGTGGATCTCAATCTATCTCGAACGAACCTCATAATAATCTAAGTTCCATCAATACTGTGCTCTTTGTCAGTAGGAAATTGCATCAACAATGGAAAATACAAGAAAAGTCTAGCTTTTAACTAGACTTTCTCGTAACTATTGCTAGTAGAGACAATATGTAGGATGAGCAGGTTGGGTCAGCCGTAACTGCCCTAGGTTTCATCTCGGAAATGTAGTAAACCTGTGTAGGAAACGACATTATTTTTAGTTTCTCACAACTAGGTGATCAAAACTTCTACTCCTTTTGTTTTTTTCATCGTATTTTGATTGTGCCCCATACATGCACGTGTGCCGATTCCATGTTTCAGTTGCCAGACTCGAACTTTCAAAGTTAAGTCAATTACGGACCAATAATTTGTGGGTACCAGCGAGAGCTCCGCTACAATTCTTGTCGAACCGCGCGCAGTTCCGTCGTTTAGATTGAAGTTATGACGGCATTTCAGATACAAGCTTTTCAAGTCTTCTCCTCTATCCTCACTATCATCCTGAAGATCGCAAATACATGTCTCAATAATGCAAATAGTCTGTCAGCGACACAGCGGAACAACTTTTTCTCCGGCTGCTTGTTGACAGGACACTTAAACTAAATGAATATTTTAACTTCCGCATTGAACTTCATAACCCTCATCGTTCAGTCAGACCACAGGGTTCAGTTAATCAGTATGTTGAACAAACCAATGAATCCGGCAAATCCTCGAGATGAGATTAAACATCTGCAACGAGTTTGATAAAGCTACACAAAAGATATAAAAGTACAAGGAGATCCTGATCAAAAATTGCAACAATGTCATTGAGATAGTCAAATAACCGGTCAAAGTGTTGGTCTTAAACTTGTGGATTTAATTTGACATCGTTTCACAGATCACGTATTGATGGATCGCTCGTCGATCTAGATTAAAGTTTCGACGCTTCTTGCTACTCGTTAGCTTCAAAGTAAGACTCCCTGTCGACTTTTTCCCGCGTCAATTATTTCTTTATTAAATTTTTCAACCCGCTGCTATTTCTTGTTTCATTACATGTTCAAATGCCTCACGAGGACGATTGCTGCTCGCCGCTATCGCAAGGCCCGAGAGATGATCTCCAACTTCAGATGCTGAGTTGGCAGAGAGAAAGCAAACCTTCCTGGAAACATTCTAGAACCGACGATCAAGCTGCAAGACAAGCTCGTTCACCATCTGTGATTCCTTCCTACCTCGCAGTACGAAAACTAAACGTCTCAGTTAGAGAGCTTGAGCTGTAGCTGGTCCATTCGGGCATGCCTCCGAATAGACTGATACGATGTCCAAGAAGGTCCGCAAGGATTTTCTGACCTTCCCCTTCCGGGATGAAAGTGATTTACTGATGGGCTGAGCCGCCTCTTCAGTTGATTTGCCCTTGAGAAGCTCCACCACCATATAAATATTCCTGGCATTCTCCTTGGACACGGCTTGCATGTACCTAGCCAAGAGTCCAGCAGTTGATCGCATAATCTTCAGTCATAACCAAACACATCTAGTTCATCATGGAGGACTAAAATTAAAAACTCTGATAACGAGAAAATCCACGCGAAAAAAAAAAAGGTATAGGGGAAAACCGGTTGCTGTAGTAACGAAGAATGTTCCAAACGCAGTAGAGGCGAGTGTGGAACTGTTCGCATTAAACGAACGAGAGGACAGAGTACTCCAAGACACCCGTAGATGCTTTGTGTAGACGTGGAGGTGAAGAGTCGAAGTAGATGCTTCATGTAGACGTGGATGTGAAAAGTCGAAGTAGATGCTTCGTGTGGACGCAGGTTTCGCGAAGTGAATTCGTCGCCATCGTTTAAATACCCATCGTTAAGGCGAGTGATGCGGGCGACTGGCTCTTCTCTGAATATATTTAATTGAAAACTTTAATTGTTGAAACCGCAGATGAGGAAATTGGACATAGGAGAAGAAGGTTATAAGTGGGCGAGAAACGCTTCATGGCACGTTCTCGACTACAACAACGAAGTGAGCGACTATTCCTTCCAGTATCATCGATCACCGGTCTTCGTGAGGATAATAAAGTATCCCCAACTTACAGCCCTTTGAGTTCTCCCTGCCGATTGATTCTCGTGGGAATACCAACACCTTCATTCTCCAGAAGGTTTATGTAGAACCAACCTGGTCGACGTATGTCTTGGTATTCGCGTTGTTCAGTTCAACTTGTGGCTTCTCAGTGGTGGAGTCAGTGAGGTTTCCCGCGGCTTCAACCGATAAGTAATCTTGAGGTTACCCTTGTACCTTGCAGTGCAAAACTACCTCCTTACGTAGACCTGGCGCTAAAACTGCAAACTCCAAAGTAGCTGTCTCCCAAACACAGGCCTGTTACACAATACATATATCGGACAAAATCTTGAGTTGTCATGTTTTAACTGTTGCAGTGGCTCAACCCGTGAAAGAGAACTATGTAGACGAGGAGAAAGTAAGGAAGCAAAACTTTCTCCTACAGCAACAAAGTGACCGACAATTCCTTCTAGTATCACCGATCTCGACTATGAAATAAATATTCTACGTGGGCCAGTAAATTTGATGAAAATACACGATTTCGATAAGACGAGTGATTTATTTTCACATCGGACCAGAACTTCGTTGTTGTCTCTCGGACGGAAGTTTCCGACTGTTGGCAAGATGGCAGTGTCGAGCTCATGTAAACGATGTCTGAATGTTTCAGTGTGTGCAGAAATTCTGATTTTGGAGTTTAGAGAAAAAGATGAAGTCGTAGATATACACTTCTTGAATATAGCTCACGCTATATTCAACATCGACCATCCAGCATATTCGATGTAATCGACGTAAGCGCTGAATGCTGAAAAGGTCTCCACTTTTTCCTTCGGGACACCCTCTGACTGCTTGAACCCTTTCCCGATTAGGATACCGTATGGTCGATGTACATATGTCTCCTAAATAACTTTGGAAACAGAATTATGATTGTGGTAGACATTACCACAGGAACAATCAATATGCTCGCCCATACTGGTTGAACTTCAACTTTACAATTGCATGAGCTCTTCACAAAAGTTCACAACGGGTTTGGGAAACCTTGATGGAGTATTTGTCCAAGTGTGAGTTGTTTCGCTACGAGGAAGCGTGTATCGACAAATGCTAGCATCGGACACAATTTCGTTCGCCAACAAAAATTGTCGCGAATAGTTACGATAATTACCTGCAGTCATCTCACAATGGCAGATACCTTGTCCTGAAAACCAGAACTCAATCTCATTGTAATTTGTAACTGTCGACCCGCATTTAATTCCGGTTGAAATTTGTTCTGCAGATGCTGACGAAAAAACATAATCACCTTAACAGTTTTGCACACCATGAACCACTGAAATCATAAGAATCTTAACGGATCTGGTACCTTGTACCCAAGTCTGCTACACTGGGTGGAAGGTACGTGAGAAGCAATCTTACAAGGGCAACATGAAGATAGATTTTACATGGTAGCTTATTGAAAAATAGAAAGTTGTCGGTGTTAGCTCAATGCCGGCTCGTTCTCTCAAACGGGCTTCAGCACGTACACAATAAAATGTGGACGCCATCCTACAACAGGCAAGGTTGTTGAGGACAAGTGAAACTTCATTCAGAAGCCTTGAACAGTCAGTAATGACTCCAACAAACTGTACGCCCTACAGGTGTAGTCAGCCGGGCTTTCACTTTCACGCTGGGGCTGTAGCTGGTCTAGTCGGACACGCGTCCGATACGTTGTCCAAAAAGGTCCAAAAATAATTTTGACCGTATTCTCGAAACGGATTCGCCATGCTTTCCTTGTTGTTCTTGCAATACTTCTGGAAAAAGCAAGCTGATTTCTTACTCGAGAGAAGTCGGGTTTTTGCAGCCTCGTCAAGAACTTAATCTGTGATATCTTTGTATGTTTGGTAGCAGATGTCGAACGTGCAGTTCTTATCGGGATCGCAGCCAAACTCGGGAATCCGGGATAAAAATGAGGTAGTCATGGACTAAGCCGCCTTTTCAGTTCATTTGCCCTTGAGCGGCTCTACTATCATATGAAAGTTCCTTGCGATCTCATCGGAAACGGCTAGCGCGTAGCGCGTGCAAAGTCAAGAGTCCCACAGCAGCTTGCATAAACTCAGTCATAACCGAACACATCTGAGTTCATAATAAAGGATTGAAAACAAAAACTCCGACAACGAGAAAGTCCACGCCAGAAAAAAATTATGTAACTTAGATCGAGCTTGAGGATGCATAATTATGATGTAGTTGGTGAGCCAGCAAGTAATCCAGAAGGAAAACACTACAAGAGTGAGCTTGAGATCTTATCACAACACTTTATTCACAACAATTAAAACCCGCTTTAATTTTAATTAAAACCCGCTTTGATTTTAACTAAAACCCGCGGGTTTTAATTGTTGTAAACGAAGTATTGTGATAAGATCTTAAGCTCACTCTTGTAGCGTTTTTCTTCCGGATCACTTGCTAGCTTACCTACTATATCATAAAAAAACAAGAAATGGGGAATCAATAGTTGTAGTAACAAAGAATGTCCCAAGCGCAGTGAAGGCGAGTGTGGAACTGGTCGTACTGAACGTAAGAGTGGACAGAGTGCGGCAAGATACCTGCAGATGGTTCGCGTCGACGTGGAAAATTGAAGTAGATGTTATGAATACGTAAGGAAATTCCTTCCGAAAGTAGATTGAGAGCTGGTCAGACCCATGGGGTTAGAGGGAAGTGGATTAGCAGATTTTGTGGTCACGGAGTGAACAAGTGACTCTGATATCCTTAGAAATCCAGTCGATTCTCATAAGGCATGGGCTGTCTCACACACAACAGGATCCGAAAACCAGGATCCGAAGATTTTGTTAAGCCTCACGGGGAAGACATCGTGGCACTGTACGAGGCTTCCACCAGCGCTGCGAAGTACATGCTCACTTGGTTGAAGCTATGGACTTCTTGATCTGATCCATTTCTTTGCGGATTTGAACGTCGGCTCCAGTGTCCAATTGCATGGTAAAGTGTGACATACACATGTTTGAAAGTGCGCATGCTGCGAACACCGCCGGTATTCCCGCCTGTCGAGACCTGCTTAACATAATTCCTATGGTACTTCTCCTGCCTCCGCTTGCGATACCACCGCATCGGCTACATCTGATGGAGGAACGTAGTCTGGCCCCGCACTTGATGCACGAGTTCAAGGTGGGGAAGATCGTTCCGACTATGTGTAGAACCTGATGATCGTTGTTGGACGACCGTGGTCCAATAAGATTATCATCCTTCCCGACAACCAAGAAATGCTCTGCATGATCGAGAAGTTCCTTCAGGGTGGCACCCGGCCCATGCTCTAACCATTGCAGGGCATGATATCGAACGTCTAAATCGTGGGGTGAAGCCAGTGCCTTAACCCCCCGTTGAGATCTGCGTTGATCTGTGGTGATATTAGGCCAGTCGGCTATTTTATGAAGACCTTTGGCCCTACCGGTGTAGTCAGCTTCCATTTTCACGTTCGAGCTGTGGCTAGTCCGTTTGCGCATGGCTCCAAATAGACTGTCCAAAAAGATCCGGAGGGACTTTTTCACCATAGCCTCGATACTTTCGTTGAGGTGCTTGCAATACTTCCGAAAAGAGCCCGCCGATATCTTGCACAAAAGAAGTCTGGACAAGCCTCGCGAAGAACTTAACTGATGAGATCTCCGTAAGACCAGATGTCGAACGTGCAGGCGTTATCGGGATCGAAGTCGAACGTGCAGGCGTTATTGGGATCGAACTCGGGAATCCGGGAAGGAATTAAATATACTGATGTACTGAGCAGTCTCTTCAGTTGATTTGCCCTTGAGGAGCTCCACCATCCTTAGAAAGTTCCTGGCCCCCTCCTTGGACACGGCTTGCATGTGCCTAGCCGCGGGTCCTGCAGTTGGTGGCGTAATCTAAGTCATAACCTATCTCATCTAGTTCATGATGAAGGACTGAAAACAAAACTCTGCTAACGTGAAAATCTACGCTAGAAAGAACAAGGTATAGCTGAAAAACGGTTGTTGTTGTAGTAACGAAGAATGTCCCAAACGCAGTAGAGGCGAGTGTGGCACTGTTCACATTAAACGTACGAGAAGACAGAGTACTCGAAGACACCGAGCAAGGTATCGTAGTGGTAGCGCGTCGGACGTGCACTCGCAAGGTCTCGGGTTCGATACCCAGATCGGCCATCTTGATATAGGTTTTTCGAATCTTTGCCGTTATCGCCAGGCAAATACCGGGATGGACTGCTACACCCGCGACACTAGCGGATGCCACCAACAAGACCAAAAAAATGTAAATATATGCATGCAAATATTTGTATATATTTAGTTGAAGCTAAGGTTTAACATTAACTATTGTTCTTTCCTCTGGAACCCATAGTATATCACCAAATAGTTCGCACTATCCCAAAACGACAATAATCAGGAGTAATGTGACAATTCACAAAATAATCTATATTCCCGCTCACCCGATGCCTTTACACTGCACTTCCTTGAGCAGTGTGATTGCGAGACAAAATCATGAAAATTGCATTACGTTTCAGCCACTAAGTACCCTACGGTTCGGGAGTTTGTCAATTACCCAAAAATATTCTTCCTAAACAGCACAATTATTCTTCTTACTTAGACAGTCTGTGCGAGGTTCAGGCAGGTTGGTATTTCCGGATACACCTTGCAACATCATACACTTAGCAAAGATGGTCCCTCTCCCAAAGGGACTTTCCATCTCCCCATGCTCGCTCGCTCCCACCATCCGTCCACAACCACTGTGCGCGGAGCAGTCATCCCATAGCTCCCCCACCACCCAAAGCGACCACAGAGCGAATCGCCAAGAGACAGTGTGGTAACCCTTGAGCACCTTTCACTCAGGTAGAACAACAGAGTCCCCCCCTTGTCTTACGTCTTACCATTCATTACCAGCCATCATCGTCTGTCCACACAGACAAGTATTTATTTTGTGTCCCTACAGTCTCTCTCCCCTTTGTGGTGGCAGTGATGCTGACTGAACTTGCAATGGCCTGATGTGTTATGTTGTGTCGGGGATGGTAGTATATATCGATGCTGCGGCACAGTGAGTAGAAAGGAAGGCAGCGGCCATGTTGATCGCCAACACCATTGGTTAACATCAAGCTCGCATCACCAGTGTGTATCATCAGATATCCATAGTGGATGCTATTATACCAAACAGACTTGTGTCTTTAAGAGCTGTTGGTTGGTCAGACCACTGCTGGCAGCATTGGTAGCCAGTATTGTTATTAACATCAACTCGGTTATCCCTTTTGCCATTGTACCTTATACACTGCACTTTGCTGCTTTGGTTTTCACTTTGCTTGTATACATATATATTATATATATGCATATATAAATATATGTAGTGTGTATATATATATATATATACATATACATCCATTGAGAGTCAGGAGATTCGCTTTGCAATCGAGAGAATCTCAGAGATCTTGCTTGTTCCGTTCGGAGGAATGGTTGTATCCTAACGTGTGTGTTGAGTCGAAACAGAGGTGGTGTTTCTCAATGAGTTAAGATCAAGATCCACTTGAGACTACCTGCTCTGGAAGTGACCAGTTGCCTGGAATGAAATTGTAGAGTCTCCGTGCAACCCCCCACATCATCTTCGATATTCTCACGGCGAAGCCAGTAATCATTCAGTAAGTGTCTTGATATCGTTGAAAGTGATGTTGCGGTTAATTATGAATAGTTTAAAGGCGTTGAAATTGAAAGTGTTCCTGAGTTGTTTGTGTTTTGGCGGAAGAGCGCTATTCGGTTCGATTGATTTGTTAAATGTCAGATGATGAAAAGTTCATGGGAGAAAAAGTAGTCGGAGACGGTGGAATCGTTTGGTTATGTAGAATGCGAAACTGTTGAGGAGCTTGGGAAATTGGCGCAGTAACCCAACATGAGCTTACAAAGCTTGTCTGGTGGATGGAGTTGGGAGTGTGTGGAAGGCTATGATGTGTGTGCGAAAGTGTTATTAAACCTGCGAGCTTAGTGGATGGCATAAGTATATCTTTGACTATAAATTATATATGATATAGCATATAATATACATAAAAAACACATGTCTTAATAGTTTGGATTGGACCAAACTAGGATATCTGTCTATATGTAAATATGTTAAAAATAATTTGAAGCAAATGTAATACAATGCCCAAGCCAAATTAGTCTTCAGACATTTTAGTATAAATATATATGTTTATAATGTGTTTATATATGTGCTCACCAATCTAAGTAATAGACTGAGAGGCACTCTGTTTTTGTTGATGCAACTGGATGTGCCTAATAGTTTGCACATTGCCCATCCCAATATATAATACTTATACAATATCTCCATCTGAGGCTTAGCCAACAGAAACCATTTGATGCAATCTATATATATCTATTTACAGTTATTCACGTAATCTTCTATTCATTCTTCGATTATTGGCTATGAACTGTACTTATAGATTTGCTCGCGTTCTTCGGGTTAGATTCCATGGACCATCTTGGGTAACTGATCTTTAGCTGTATTTATTTCTATATGATATCCTTTTGTATTGTATCACCTCTGTAAATACTCTATTGTAAGGTATTTAATAGATTTGTCAGCATCTATCACACAGATTTTGCTCATCATATTGAGGATGTCTCTCCAGAGGAGTGAGTACTTGTGGAATGTACGTAAGATGGTTTGTGCCACAGTGTGGTCAGTCTTTGGAAACTCTTGGCATTTCATGAAAGATCTTAGTTAAAGAAGCTGCTATACACAAATTCTAATATCGATGTATGTTAACAATTGTATTGACATCTCGTTTTCTGGACCGCTTTTGGCAAAAGGCGGTTACAACCAAGAGTGTGATATGATCAATCATGCCATCTCAATATACGTATAAATATATATATTTTTTAATTAAAATTAATTTGTGTTAAAAATATATCCGGATGTTCCTTGTGGTCACCTTAAAGATTATTATACTCACCCCAGTTGATGTTAGGTCACCGCTGGATGCACTTGAGCAGCTAAACTCCTGCCAATCTTCCTCGCATTCCTGATTTTTCTGTCTCTTTTTAACATATTGACCACTCCTGGGAGACTTGCCTCCTTTAATATAGTTACCCGTGATGAAACCTCAATTATTACCTAGAGTTATTCAATTTAACTATATTAACAGCTTCATTAATATTTCACACACTAAAATTCACGCAACCACAATCTGGTTATTCACTCAGAAGAAGGTAAATATATCCAACTTGAATCTTAGAAAGCACCTCGAACAAATCACTTATCACACAATCGAAATGCTGAACACTTGAGGAATACTTCACAGTTTCGCCAAGAAGCTCAATCAGAAAAGCAC
>JAQFXQ010000137.1:0-11421 GCA_034693645.1 Pergamasus crassipes | reverse complement strand
GCACCGAGTACCGTATTGAGAGATGGCGGTTGGGTTGAAGTGGATCCTTCCAAGTGACTGACCTCATTCCTGGTAAGCCGAGAAAATCTGTAGTCACAGCGATGATTTTATTTACGTGTTCTCGCATGAAAGCACGAAAGGCCGCCGTTTCTTTCAAACTGTACCTCTTAACGAAAGTCCCGAGCATCGGGGGTTTGCCTACTAGATGGTAAACATGGCGGTTTCTTATGTAGGATGACAATCCAAGAACCTGTATAAAGAAATTTGGCTTTATGTTCTCGAGTTTCATCAGATCATTGACGGAGAAGTCTTCCCATCTGACCTGAATCCCAAATGCAGCAACAGATGCCACCTTCATATCGAAAAGCGAATTTGCAGTAGCCAAAGACAGTTTCTGTGGGGATAGGATACCCGGTGCTGCGACAGTTGCCTTGTCAACTCTGTTTTCCACGTGAGGAGTCGCGTTCTTCATCTGCCAATGAAGAATTCCGCCTAGGTATGCAAAGCTCTTCAAATATTTCACCGACTCCGCTCCGAGTGTGAAATTTTCCGCGCTGGATGTTACGCCTCCCCATCTGAATTTCATACACTTCGTTTTGGGCACATTGATTCCCATCCCATTTGCAACTGAGAATTCTTCAAATTTGTGTAGCGCACGATGGAGCTCTCGTCGATCAGCCGAATAGATGACGATGTCATCCACATACATGGTGGTGTGCACGTAATCAAGTTCTGCCAGGTATGAAGGCAGGTTCGAGATGAGTGTACTGAACAGAAGTGGACTCAAGTTATCTCCTTGCGGTTATACTGTTGTTTGAGAGAACTCGGGGAGCTCCGGGATACCTTCGCCCAGAATAGCAGTGTTGGACTGTAAAATCCCCGCCAGCGGACGAACCATTTCAGGGCCGACGCCTAGTTGACCAAGTTTAGCTGGAACCAAGTCCCGGGGTGCCCTGTCGAGTTTGACCCTCGACCTGCCCGAGGTACAAGACAGGCTCCTGTCTTAACGTGGTAGCAAAAATATCAATGCACGAGGATCCACCTCCAGGTGAGATATAAGTGGGGACAGATGGACCAGTGACAATCCATGAACCTAATTCATTTAAAAGATCTATGATGCCCTTGCTTCTCCCAGAAGGTGCACCATCTAAACGGCAATTCAGATCTCCCGCAATGACCGTAGAATGACCGGCGTGGTCTGCTCTCACAGGGAAAGTGCATGCGAAAGCTTGTTCAGGAGAAACTGTCGATCTTCTGCGGGACTGCAATACATGCCTACAAGTGTAAACTGAGAGAAAGATAGGACCAGTTTATTATCCTCGGATAGCAGTTGTGAGGCGGTTCCCATTCGGGGGTTAATCAAAATTGAGACACCGCCAGCTGGCCGTCCTTTGTGGGACCACCTTGTTGCGAAACAATAAAAGGCTGTGAATCCTAGTATGGTAGGGGCGACTGTCGCGAATGTTTCGGTGAGCACAATCGTGCGCCAGGGATCCCAGTCGCACGTTGGGACTGACTTTAACGCTGCTTTTGCGCCTTCTCAGTTCCACTGGAGAATTTTAATTAAACCTGCAGACATTTGTGTGGCTGCTGGAGTTCTTTGTAGGACCCTACCGTATTGATGGTGAGCCCCACGCCTTGTACCGCAAGATGAAACGGAATCCATGCGGCGGAGCATGGTGTCTAACGTTGTGGATCCTTCCGATAGCATTGCGGTGCTTTCCGTTTGGTTTCATTGGGCGCTATATTCCGAGGTGCATAAAAAGCATTCTGAAGTACTGGGGGATTCACCTGGGGTGGTGAGGGCATAATTTGCTGGGGGGGAGGTAATATATTGTTGCTGAGGTGCAATATAGTGTTGTTGTTGATGTGGAGAGGGAAAGTAGGTGAACTGAGTGGGGGCATAACTCTGTGGAGGATTGGACTGCCTTTGTTGACCTCCACCCCCTCCTTTGCCTTTCCTGGCTGCCTGTGCCTGCTGTTGCTGATTACGGCATTTGGCCTCCAATGCATTTCCCTTGCTCTTTATCATTTTGCACCCTCTTTTTCTTAACTCATTTTAGCCTAACGTTTAAAAATCTTGCACATGACCTTGAAATGACAGCAGAGACGTTTTGTGCTATTTCGTCGTCGTACTGCGTCATACCATTTAGAAACAGTTCTGACTGCAGTTTCGTCAGAGGAAAGTATCTAGCTTCCTTAGTTTCAGGAACTACTCACATTTGTCATTCGCAGCTTTGCGAATGGTGGGGAAGACCTGCGGAATTGACAGAAACGTGAGTTCTGTGTCTGACGAACTTTCCAACTTTTGGTTGCTAATTTTTCTGCCTCGATTGCTAACTCATGATGCTGTTGGATGGCACATTCATCGACGCCGGGATGAATGAAGACAGAATATTGAATATCATACGTCTCTTGAACCATTTTTGATACCTGCTCGGAGACCTCCCTCATGTTCGCTTCGTCCACGGAGTGAGTTTCTAAAGACTTATCAGGCAGAACTTCCTTCAAGTTTTGTTTCAATTTTTTCACGTCGTTTCCAATTAGGACAGTCCTTTTGGTCTTATTGCTGTCCATTAAAGCCTCGCCTGTGTTTTGCCAACATAACCTGGAGAGTTTTTACCTCGGCGTCGAGTTGCATGGATTTGCCAACTATGGCAGCGGTAAAAATATATATGTGTATGTCCACTTCAGCCTGCTGCACTGACATATCATGTCTTTTTGCGGGCTTGTGACCTATTGTTAAATTCTTTTTTTTCTCGAATAATTGTTTAAACAAAGTATATACATATATATGCCCGTAGATACGCCTCAGATCGCCATTTGGCTTTTCATGACTACTTGGACCTTCCGTCACGGCTGCTGCTGATACTTCTGCGAAAGCAAGACCAATGACGTCCCAAGCTAAAGTACCTGCTCCTGTCTCTACAGCCGGTCCTAGGCATTCACTAACCAAAGGTGGCGGCGGGGAACCAACTACAGGGATACAAAAGGACCCCTCTGAGTCGAGGGTTCATACTACACAGAAGAAACGTCTGCTCACCAGAGTTCAGCGGGAACGATACATGGAGATCTTCATCATGGTCTTTGTCTTTCTTATCATCTGTATCTTCTGGATCTGGGAGTCCTACCTAGGCAAAGCTCTGCTAGGCTAAAAAGCAGTCTCCTGTTTGTCAAATAAATAAGTGATCAAATAATTCGGAGAAACATTCTGGGCTTTCAACTGGAGGGTTCCAGCGATGTTATTGGAGTCAAACGATCCTTGCACAGACGGCATCGAGGAAATTTTCCGTCTTCGAGGAAGCAGACGTGCGGTGACGTTGTACTAGATCAAGTACTACATGCAACGCACAAGGTATATGCTCCATGATTGCAGGGAATTTACGGCTGGTTCTAATACGGCAGAGAATTTCGCAATGAGTACGACGGCGAAAATAAGTTGGTAACTAGGTGTTGCACAATGCCAATATAAAAATACCGGGCTACAGTTTAGAAAACTTAGCTCGAAGCGATGGAATTAAAGTTCACGCTATAGTTAAAACTTGAAGGCAGTAAAAAATGAGCACTACCACCCCGCATACTCTGTGTCGTCGGATCGTTTCGGCTAGAGGAGGGGAGCTGGCTACGCCCGAGGTGAAGTACATTCATGAATAGTAATGAGATGCACGAAAAGGGCGTTAAAACGAGTACGGGTGTGTGATAGAGACTTTGACTTAGAATAATTTGGCGTTGAAACGAACGATGTTAAAAATTAAGAATGACTAACATATTTTTGACTCCGTCCGCATGGTGCGCTTGTTTGCTTGGAACTCTCATGAGTTATGTGTTTGACAACAAGGGTGTGGCCAAACAACCGGCTGCACCTGACACAGGTGTATCTAAACATTCGGCGTCCTGAGACACGATATCTCTCCAGACAAACGCAAGTATCTCCCGTCGCCCGTTGTAACATGAGGGATATCCAATATACAGTCAACCTATAATTGAATAAACTTAAGAGTAAAACAATAAAAATGAGTTTACAGTTGAGATATCAGTGAATCGCTTGTCGATAAGTGTATTTTTACGGTGCCTATGCATGTCCTCCTCTCCTCGTCCTTTTGAAGTGCGATTGAACTTTATCCATCTGAAGGGTTGTTGTCCATTTACCTATGATTCAAAAATCGTTTTTCTATTCAACGCGTAATTATTTGATCGGAGCATCTTAGTCGAGATGTGTAGTGCATAAGGGATTTGGGCGTACTCATCTCTACAGTCATGAAGCTGGGACTGCAAAACGTGCTCAAAAGATACAACGTCTCAATGAACCTGATCTTGACATGCTTTGTGATTGTCGAACTGATTTTTAAGTACTGTCCTATTGATCCATTATCCATTATCATTGGACTGACGACTTGCTATGCTTCCATCTGCAGAACATATTAGAAATAAACGATCGAACGATTCTTTTACGGTTGAGCGCAAATCTATTTTAATTCTGGAATTTCGAACAGAAAAATTATTAAGGTACATAAAGAAAGAACACGCATAGTCTCGAGAATTATAGTAACGAGGTATTGGTAAGGATCTGGTACAAACCACTCAGGTCGATACCACATATAAGCGACGCCTATCTCACACACGAGAAGTTGAGACAAGTCAATCATATGTTTTGACATCGTTCGTCTTCAATACAAAGTTATCTTTTTTCGAATATCTGAATCTCTAACGTATCAATGGCCCTTTACTTGTGCATCTTATCATACTGCATAAACGCTCATATATGACTGTGTTCTAAAATTGACCTGCATCCGTTACTCATCAACTTGTCGGCTCGACATCCGGAGCTGACTCTCTCGTCCTCATGGCGCACTCTCCGTCAACTCGACCGCCGTCATCATTTACTCTACCTCAATCTTCAACTCTTCAACCTCAGTTTCTAATTATTCAATCTCTATCTTCACTGATTCAAGTAGACGCACAGTCTTCCGCTACTCAAATGAGCCCTCTGTCTTCACCTGTTCGAACGGGCTCTCCCTCTCCACCTACCGAATTCAGTCCACAGTCTCCGCCGACGAAACCTTTAGCTTCATCAAGGTGCTTAAATTTTGCTCGTGCTAATGATCACAAATATTTCAACATGATGATGCGGTCAGCAACTCCTCATCAAATTGCAAGCGTTCGACGGTGGATATTTCTTGGAAATCCGTGCTCGCCACCCCTGTTGTCACTTTCTAGTACCGAAAGGAAGAAGATAGACAACCATGGCCCCATAGAAAAGCCCTTGGAACCTATTTTTATTTTCAAAGCAATCACGGTCATCGTCCTCGCCTTGACTGCTGTGTTCATCGTGGCAGTGGGTCTCAGAAAATCTCTTTCAAGGCTTCGGCTCGGAAGTGAAGACGCCGAAGATGAATTTTCAGACCCGACGCTTTCTCCATCCACGCAGTGATTTTCTTCTGAAGCTCATGTTTCTGAGATAATAAATTCTCATTTGTCTATTAAGTCTGTCTCTTGGTTAGACTATAGCGTAACAAAGTTTTGTCGAAGTTGGGGCTCTTATTCATTAAGATAATGGTGACTTTTTATTCTATGAGATAAAAATCATCAGTTGATGTAAGCCCGTTCAAGGCACTTGGAGCTTGAAGAATACGATGCGTCAGCTCATTCAATAGACAAGTAGTTAATTACGCCTATTATGGTATCATCAGAACCGCTGGAAGTCAATTTCAACAACAGCTAGAACCTCGCATACATCCGCGTAGCTGACCCGCCAAAACGACTTAGCCCAATAATTTTAGAGGCAATACCGAAAAATTTGAAAAGGCATGTTACAAAATGCCGTCACACTACGAATGTAGATAGTAGTTAGATGGCCCCGGGAAAGTAGCAATTGTATTTCAGACAACCGTTCTACGCTCCGGTTTAAGTATTTTGTCAAAAGCTGTAACATACTGAAATAGTAATATCACAACACCATCACTTAGGGGGCCCGTCGGGGGACAAACTGTTAACGCGTACGTCATAAATAAATATGCAAGAAGTCTTGCCGTCACCTTTCGCCAACACTAAACACGCCCACGTAACCCTGCAGCACACAAAATAAAACTTCCCCACGCCAGCACCGACCACAAAACATGTCGCTAAACCTAGTGTGACCTAAGTTTTGGGACGGTAACACAAACATTCGCAAAAACAAAACAAACTTTTTACCTGGAGTCATATCACCACAAACAGATCGGACGAGAACGCTGCAGCCGAATGAAACTCGAAAGCCGCCATCTCTCTTTAACCAATACAGTCAACGCTGTCATCTGTTGATGTCACTTTCTAGGATTTAGCTCCTAAGCCACAATATGAGCTATAAATATATCCGGCTATTGCTTCCTACAATACGCTACTACCGTCAAACAATTGTACTTGTTTATTAAGTTATAACACGATTAAAAATTCACGATCACGGTTTTTGAATTTGGTCGTCCTACTGCTCATCAAAATAAAACGGTAATTGAATATTAATACAATTAGGAGGGTACCTTCGGTACCTACAGCGTTCAGACATTACGAATTAACAGAAATATAAGCAAACCTCAAATTCTTCCCCGTCTTGAGTGAAGAAAACACAGACTCACTAGTACTTTACATTCTGCTACCTAAGTTTTTATATCAAAAGTCACCCTCACAATACGAAACGAATATCATAGAATTATGTACAGAAAGTAATACTTACTTACACAACCAACGCTAGAGGGACCGCCACCAACCCGCATGCTTAAATGATGATGATTTTTACTTACAGTAAGCCCTCACAATCGGGCAACTCGATCAAACTGTGAGTCCGGTAATTTGTTTAACAAAACAAAAAAATATATTATCACTAGGTGCAAAAAAATGGGAAATAAGCACCTAACATAGTTGTTAAGTCCAAAAAAGCTAAGTTGTCAAGTATGTTTTTGAAATTACCGAAGTTGATAAAAATCTTGGATATTTTTTTTATCAAAATATGTATAAGCCACACGAAATTGATTCACAGTACGACATTTTGAGCTTTTCGAACATAAAACTTCGCGGATAGCTGGGCTCTCAGTATGCTTAAACCTTGGTAGTAAAAACTAGATAGAGTCGATGCACTGCTGTGCATCGACTCTATCTAGTGAAAACGATTTTTTTCCTGTCTCTACACAAATATCAGATTTCCTAAATCACAAGGTCGAAGAGAATGTTCGTTTAATCATTATCCAAATTGCTTTGAATCACATTGTAGACGTCTTCTCGACATTATCGGTACGTAGGTGGCCCTACTCGTGGGGCCCTAAGGCGGTTGCCTACACAGCTCGTTAATTCAGCTAAGTGCAAACGGTGCATGTTACTGAAGGTGTAATCGCAGATTTTTTTTCAAGAATTTATGCTAAATATTGTTATTCCTTGTGTATTTTTTTGTTGTTTTTCTCATTGTGTTGAAGTGGTATTAAAGGTGTAATGCCACAACCGGGCTTTATATCTTTGAGTGTCTTGCATAACAGTGTTTGTTCTTTACGATCTAATGTTCAGTGACGTTTAGAGTAAATTACGTGTCGAACTGTTACTGAATCTATGAGTTATAGTTGAATAATAACATTAATACTACAAGTACTAAGAGACAATTTGAACGGAGAACATGGGATGTCAGGTTTCCGAATTACCTGAACCACTGCAGATGCATCACCGTCGAGATGTGCGTAAGAGTTGATTTACGTCCAGAAGAGAAGTTAAGACTTGACATTCCGATGACTGGGATAAATCCCTCGAGCGCTACTCCATTCTTCTCAAACGGTCCATGACCATGTGAATACTTGTGGGAAATACCTCAAAGGATGGATCTCCGTCATACAGATCTTCTATGGAAAAGCATTGTCAAAAATTGTTCAGGTAAACTCATTTTCTTCATGAACCGAGGTTTGAAGGTCCACTTGGGAAAGCGAAGGTAATTGAAACCTGTAATTTTCCCGATTTCGATGATCAAAAAATGTAGCTCCAGTGGTAACTGAAGCACCCTTGTCTTTCTCAAACACCGATCTTTCGGCAGTTGGAGCCCGCGGAGAAGATCTTTCGGAAAACCGAACAAGCCAAGGAGGCGAAGGAATGTGGGGGTACCTGAGTCAAGCGGTAACAGCATTGTCGACGAACATGGTAAACAGTTCTGTGGCATTCCTAAACCCAAAAAAAATGCTATTTGTTGGACCTTTGATGTGTCCTTTCACAACGAAATCCACGACGAACACCGACCGATCGTTTTTTCCTGGGTCCAGTAAGGCACGCGTTGCTACATAAACACTCAATTGGAGATATAGGTGAAGTATTAAAAATTAGATTAAGTGCATTCCGACTAAGTATAAGATGTGAAACCTTACAAGATAACTTAGCGTCCCAGGGGTACTACAGTAAAAAGTGATGAAATAATTTTCATTGGATTTTTGCATTAGGATTGCGTTTAGAGACGAATTTTTGCACAAGAGGTAGGTGGATGTTAATGAATTTGGGGTCCACGTTAGCTGTGCTATCGAAAGCCAGTAGAACAGGTTTAGCAGTAAACTCGACACAAAATCTTCAGAGGAGAGACTCCACCTTAGCGTTCAACCAATGACAATAAACCATGCTTATACGTGCAACTTACAGAATCCCCCTTCATATCCACGGTGAGCAATCTCGAAAACCCGTCCTCTCAGACCGAAAACATTTCTAAGTGTCACCCCTTTATTAAGTTCCTATACCCACATATTTAGTGTTTGTTCCCGTGGGCCCGTTAGAAGGCTCTGATCCGATTGAGTTGCAACCCTGGCCTTGTGGGGGATCGACTACATCTAGTAAAGCGTATATCAGGATAGCCGACTTGGGCATCTGAGTCGGTAAGTGGTAACTGAATGCTTCAAGATTGAACTTCGTATATCAACCTGGGATGGCTGAAGTCACAGCGTTAGGATATTTACGTTTTCATGTTTATCGCAAGCGAGACGGTCTCGTCTATCAAAGAAGTCGTGAATTATCCAGCATTTCAGAGTGAACTTAATAATAAATCCAGCGTCTGGGCTGGGTAGGTTAGAAGTATTCATAGCTACACGATTAATGTTACACTAACCTAATGCAAAAGGTAAAACACTTTTTCTGCAGCTTTCGGCGGTATTCTGCCGATTTATGATGAAGGCGGGCAGAGCACCGCCGAAAGCTACAGAAAAAGTGTTTTACCTTTTATACTAGGTTAGTGTAACATTAGCTGTGTAGCTATGAATATTCCTAGTCTACCCAGCCCAGACGCTGGATTTATTTAAGTTAAAGTGCTCAGGTTTGTAGACGAAGCAAGCAATTTTCTCAAGACAACGGAGATACTCGAAGCGATCTTCCATTTCGCGTTTTGCACCTAGAAACTTTACCAACGTAGGCAATAAAATATACTTTCTTCCCCGTCTAGTGCGGCTACTTCCCAGCTGTATTTTGAAATAACTGGAGTGTTCAGATGTTCTAGGTGCCAACGAGCCAGTACGTGTGACGTATAAGTATAAGTTCTATCGCAGAGTAAAGCATGAGGATAACTAGGATTGAACCAAAATTCTATTCCCTACTATCTATACGAAATAGAAAAAAGTGGCCATTCATTAGAAAGGAAGAATGATTAGCGTGTTGAATTGCCACTGTACCGCAACCTTTGAATCCGACATGATGAGTCTGGTATACTACTGAACCATCCAACGGCAGAAATATTATAGTTCTCGTCGTTATAAAGATTGAATATCAAATATTTACTTTTCCGAAATTTCACATGGCAGTCGTAAATATCGGACAACTCGGTTGTAGAACTTGTAGTTTTTTGGTATCGAAAGTAAGCGAGCAATCTTATTGAGCACAGCATCTCCCAGCGTTCACGACTATCGTTCGAATCTTCCCGTCTCCCAGTACGAAAAACCTAGTAAACTTTTTGTTCTAAGTTTCATCATTATGGATTATTTTAGGTGAGAAAGCGAAAAATAGACAAATTACATTTGATGACCCTGCTAAGTTTTACACTGCTTGAGGTAAATAAGATGTTTAACAAATAAGGAAAAGTTCCAGTCAACTTATTTGCTCGTAATATCCACGCTTTTTGCACAATATATGAATTTCAGTTTGCACGGTTGTCAGCTGAGTGGACGAGTATGGGTCCAATGATATCATCAGCTATCTCCATCATTGCCTCCAATACAGTCGATGTATTGGATATGGCAATGATCCCTTTGAATATCCATTGCGATGTTAAGACGCATCCAACCGTTGGACCAACCATGCAGCCCTTCGTTTTACATTCTTTGGAACAGAAATGTAGGTAACAAGGTAGGGCAGGCATTGTGCATGGAATATAATGGTGTAGCCTTGTGGAGTATGCAGCGAAAGACAAAGGTACCTCTCAAGTTCCGGATGATATTTCCATGGAGGGATGTGGTGGCGCAGAAATATTTGTACTTTAGATTTAACGGTATTATAGATGGGAATGACAAATGACTCTCAGAAAGACTGTGGTGGTTGTAGGTTGTAAAGTGTGAAACATTTGTTTTATATTGGGTTAACACATATACTCCTGTTGTTGAATCGTTATGAATTCTCTGTGAGAGAATTAGTGGGGGAAATTTGATGCAAGCCTGGTCGAATAGCAGAGAAGATTACTACGTATATGAAAGACACCTAAAATGTGGGAAGTTCCAATAACGTGGACGAGGAAAAAAAGGGAATAAAAATAAAAATATATAAATGGAAAAAAATCGGCAATAATGACGGAATTATGCGACATTTTTATTCTCAGTCAGACACTCAGTTCTTATGTTGAATTTTAAAAGTCAGACATCAAAATATTTTTAGTCAGTAAAACAAACCCATAAAGCAGCAGTAAGTGCTTTAATTAATTCATTGTAAATAAAATAATAAGTTTGAACTGAGGATATTGCAGGTCCTAACTCATCACACATCTTGACAATTTTTTTTCAAAACCTTCAATCCTACCCGAAAAATCTTGTTTTGACTCCAGGGTTAGGGTTTTTTGACTTCTCTAAATACTGCAGTCAACAACGGAATTCAAAGCTCTCTTTGGTGGCGTTTTATACTAATACTTATACTAATAGTGTAGCCGCTCTCGAGCCATAAAGGCCTGTGTTGCGGGGTTAGCCGCTTCCATCCCAGCATTCACGTGGTGACATCGGGAAAGACCCGAAAAACCCATAATAGGATGGCCGGTCTGGGTATCGAACCCGGGACCTTCCGAGTACAAGTCCGACGCGCTACCACCACGCCACTTTGTTCGTTGACGATATATGTCGGCAAAAGATTCATCACAACTTCTCACAGTACTGTAGATAATAATCATTACAGACCCCTGATAACAATTGCTGCAATAGTGATCAGGGGAGGTTATTAGTAGAAATATTCGTTGCTACACCGGAG
>JAQFXQ010000136.1:0-11446 GCA_034693645.1 Pergamasus crassipes | reverse complement strand
TTTTACAAACATGCAAGGAAATGTCTCTTACGATTCAATATGTTGTGCATATGTCATAATTCAGTTCTTCAGACCTCGCCGTCACCTCAACAAGGAAATATCTACTATATTTTCAAAAGAAAGTTGAGAGAAGCTCATTTTATACATATGAAACTCTTTTTAACAATCTTACCGTATCCGTCGTTTGACTTTTATCCTCATCGTTATCACTCGCCAGTTGTCAAGAGTTCACAGTACAATTTTCCACGAAGATTTCCGAATGTGGCGAAATGAACGCCACGGGTAGTGACCTTAACGGCAAGTCTCCTTGCAACGAAGGATAACTTCGAGAACAATAATATCGTGATAATAGTTGGCACAAATTTTCATTCAGTCAAACTTTAGAAATAGCTTTATAGAACCTTGTAGACACCTAAGCACAATAAGCAAATTCAACCTATTTGATGATCTCCGGGAAACACGTCTTTGTTCACCGAAGAATCTTTAAAGTAAATAGACCAACACGTCACAGGATAACACAAATAAATGAGTAACATGAAGATGAGGCTTTTTGCTTCACAAATTTTGTGTGAAAT
Organism: Pergamasus crassipes; assembly: GCA_034693645.1. Taxonomy (NCBI): domain Eukaryota; kingdom Metazoa; phylum Arthropoda; class Arachnida; order Mesostigmata; family Parasitidae; genus Pergamasus; species Pergamasus crassipes. The sequence continues at coordinate 10,871 of JAQFXQ010000136.1, read as the reverse complement.
GTAACATATCCTTATCGGCACTTCATGAGACACAACTCCAGGACATGAACTTCTAATCAAACAAAAAACATTTTATCCCAATTGTCTTGACAAGGTCACAACAACTTAGAGGTCATGAGTAAAATTGGAAGTCTTGAAACTTGGTCGAAATGATGACGCCAAATCAGAGGTTCATCCAAGTTTCAGCCTTCAACGGTTTCTTTCTAAAAGATCCCTGGAAGACAGAACGGTCTTGTATACCTCGTGAGGATTTTACAAACGAATCACCTGGTAGCGGTATTTAACTTAAAGTTGTATTCGTCACACTGTGCGTCACTGGCGGTGTATTTTCATGAAGATCCCTTGCGAATCTCTTGAAGACGCTCACACTGAGAATCCTCGAGTCATCAGTATTACACGTCAAGTTGCATTGGGACTGACCACCAAAATACACACCGAACAACAGTGATATTTCAAGTGCAGGTTTTCATTGTAATTCGATGTGAAGTTGTGAAATGTACGAAGCAGAGCCTCGCTATGTTATGACTGCTTCTCTAGTTAACAATTTTATACCCTCAAATAGGGTCGAACAACTTTTTCGAAGTTTGCTAATTAAGAATCGACTGAATGACTTTAGGTTTAACAATACTCCTGAATCACGTGCACTCAAATCTTGCCAGCCGACTCTAAAGCATCTTGGTAAAGGTCACATAGCACACTCTCAATACATACACATACGTAAATCTAACGTAGAAAACTTCGTTACAACTTTTCGACGCAACACAACTTGGTATAACCAAACTCCTCACTTCAATTCGAATTGAGGGACGATGGACATCTGAGAGGTATATTCCGTCCTCCAATACCAACACTTTGTGTCCTCGTGCCAGTGTATAGAGAGAACACCTCTCTCCCCATGCCACCGTTTGAGTACGCATGCGCTGAGCATCTAGGATCCACTGTGTTGGAAAAAAAAGGACTGCATGGTTAAGAAATTGGAAAGTGTATCACTTGCTCAAAGTGGCACAATCATTGCAGACATTCAAAAAAATAAAGGTTTTCATCAGGATATCCATTCATCGGTTAAAATGAGAGACAATCACTGACTGATAGACCCCATTGATACTCATCATTGACAACGACATGAACTGTTACGAGATATTATCGTAATAAGATGTCCCTCCACATTTGAACGAGCGAGATTCAACAATCGTCAAGTTTTTTTTCCACCAGGTTGGATTTCAGACACCATCTATCTCAAACCGTCAACGTATATGGAATAAGGTAGTCCAAGTGCACTTTCTCCACAACTCATTGGATATTCGGACAAAAATATTCCTGCAGCCCGCAGATCCGGAATATTCAGGGAGGGGGCAGCGTAGTCTCGTACTCTTGCGTACAAGAGAATCAATGTTCAGGAAGTGTAGTAATGGACCATGTCGGTAGGCAGTGGGCAGTCAAACGGGATAACATTGCTGACAGATGATTTCTTCCAGTCCACTGCTCGCTCCACCTCGGGGAAGCCAGCAACCTCTTCTATCACAAGAAGAAGAATATCGTTTATAAAGATTTATCTTCAGATGCAACAGTGGTTAACACCAATGCATAGCCACATTTAAGCCTTTCCAACATTTTTACGCATCCTTCAATGACAATATGTGATTTATGAAAAGTTCTTATCTTTTCATGTGTGAGCTATTGTACATGTATGAATGAACAAGTATTTACTGTGGAAACCCTTATGTTTTTTTTAATTCACATCACTCAAGTACCGTTGGAATGAGAATCTATCCAGCAGCTTGCACCAGGGAGCATACTCACTATCAACTATTGGCCTTATTTTGTATCACTAGAAGATCTCTGGAGTAAAGACTCAAAATGACGTTTGAAAAACTGAAATAAGAGCACTGAAGCGCAGTTTGGCCTTTAAGTCGCAGAAATCATTGCGCAATGACTTCGGGCTTCAATTTTTTCCCGAAGTACCATTTAATTGTCTAGAACCTAATGCAGTTTTGGTTCACATGCATTCATCTGCTGTCCTAGTGGTACGACCACAGCCATCGAGCACAATGCCATGTTGTCTGGTGAGATAACATACATGACTTTCAACAACCAGCCAACCTAGGGGAAACGCAGCGCACCGATGATTTCTGAGGACACTGTGAATTCTTGGCCTGACGCCAGACTGGTTCTCGCCGTTTTGGCTCCCTAACTCGCCTTTACAGTACCGCTGCAGCAGAGGAAAGAGAAGTGAAATGTTCGGATATTTCCGTCGTAACGCACAAATTTTTGGACGCTAGAGTCACTGTACCCATACAATCTGAGAGTATAAGGTCAGAAAGGAAAAACATTTCATTTAGAATTAAGATCATTATCCTGATTTCTTTTTACTAAGCATTTTGCTCAGACAGGAAAAGAGGCCTTTCAGATCAAATGTTCCATGACAATCTGGTTTACAGGGCGGAATCGTCGTAGAACGCACAGGGAATATATAATGAAGTAGTTACAAGCGAAGATCACATAAACTGACCATACAAATTATATACTCCAAAAATTTGAAGAACAAAAATCGTATTAGTCACCTGGATACGGAAAAACATCGGACGGAAACAATCGCACGTTTACTGTTGACCAGTTAAATGTCACAGCCCGCGTAGCGGAACCGATGTATGTGATCTTCTAGATAGCTAAACTGAGCCAACTCTAATGCGAGGCTTTGGAACGAAAGGCAGAAGAGTCAAGGCGGCTTAGACCAGACTTTCTTGGGAACATTACTGCTGTTTTTTTAACTCATCTGTGTCACCATGAGTTACCTGATTTCCATCCTTCCGTTTGAGCCTCTCAAGTGAGTAAAACGACCCCCAACGAGACTAGCCTTCCCGTACCGTCAGGCGGACATCTCCATTCAATGAGATAAGAGTGTATGCATACTCAGTGGGGAACATCCTGTGGTGTCGGAGAGGTTCATGCTGATGAGTCTCTGATATTCCGTTGATATCATAGTTCCGGCGTATGCCAGGTCAGGTTATCTATACATCGTCACTTCTAATATTAGCCATTTGACTGTTAACGTGTTAGGGCTTAACGAGTGACGCGTATCTGCCGATCCAACCACAGAATACGTGTCAAATTTGACGCCAGTGTCTCATTTCTGGGTGCGCAGATAGTCATATTACCACCGGTGTGGCAGTTGAGCCCAATCGGAACTAGTGCAAGAACAAGTTACGAATTTAGCGCAGCTCATTTGCATTCTTTAGGGATCAATGGACAACCGGCACTCGGAAAAGGTAAACGAATGTTTCGAAAATAGTTGAAGCGTGCGATGAAGGACTCTGCGCATACAAGATACAGGTTACACGTGTCCTGCTGGCCATCGTACTATACTTTGACTTATTCAAAGGATGAACACTCAAATGGCTAAGAGTTTGATGACAGATAGCCAGAGTTGAAAATGGTCGGTTAAGTGCGTGCTAGAGGAGCACAACAGCGTTATACAATTACAACAAGTTTTCGGGGTGTATTGAAACGTTGGTAGGGTTGCCCAGAATAATATACAGGTAGAATACAATCCACTCATCGTTAACTTAATATACTGTATCTGCTTATACTGAACGCTACATCTTCGCTGACCCTCTTATTGGCGTATTAGGACATTGACCCACCACGAAGACAGTCACCGTTTGTCAACCTATTGGTACGATAACGTTGTCGACACACGCTGATCCTTTTTTAGTTTATTGTCACACATCACAGGTAGCTAATACGTGTAAACCCAATCGAGTTCAAAATATTGTTTATGTTTTTTCGTGACCGCTGCAAAAATGATTTCAAACGCTTGTCAGACTGACTTTTTTTAATTAAAAGTTTTGCACCACTCTGTTGAGAGTTTGGATTTGTAATACTTAGCCATTGGTGACCAAATCGTACCAGTTAGGAACAAAAGTCCTAGGTCGATCGAATTTAAACCAGCACTATGTTATAAAAAAATATAGAATATTGTATTGGTCTCGAATTATCGAAATGCACGTTCCTTCAAGAACAAAAGGGTAAGGCTTGATGAGGAGCACAATTCTACACTAAACAAGAGGTTGACCTGAACAAAATTATGAAGGTGAGATAAGTCACGGTGTCGTCATATGTCTGCTTAAACAGATAACTTGGAACGGTGTGGATAGTATTGGAGTCATGCGAGTTCGTCTTTCGTTTATGCAGAATATCTCAACCATTACTTTTTGGTCTCTCTCCCTTTTTTCTATATCTGTATTATGTCTAAGGAACATACCGTCCAGCAGGAAAATTCCTGTTTTACAACTTTAAGTCTGGCAACGGAATTTGTAACGAACATACTCTCCATACGTCACGCTACGGTTAACAACTATGTTTCTACCAAACATCATGCAGCGAATGATCTGTTATCTAACAAGTTAGTGATTATTGAATTGTGTTATGAGATTTCACTTTAGAAATAGTCAACTCTGCAGATGCTAAGTCTGATCGTCATCGTTTCCTAAGATGAGAAGTAAGGTCGAAGGGGTTATGACAATTCCAAATTATCCGTCAAACATCAGTTTTTTTCTGTATCAACGGAACCCGGAAGTTGCACGAAGGATGAACGACAAAAGCACCAGTGTACAAAAATGATAGCGGTAGAGTTTACGAAAATTGTACATGTAGAAGCATCTACGAACGTGTTCACCTGATCTGTCATATGCCCCTAAGCCCATTGCAGGTCACAAATTGAATAAGGACATAATTGTTGTGTCTCTTCATCACTAATAAGAGTAAAAAAGGTCAATTTTGCTACAGCCTAGCGGCTCAGAGGAACATGGGATTCTGCCGTGCCACTCGTGGTGGCCATCTAAAGTATGATAGAACAGTGCTTCACGAAGACGAGTGGTGATTGAGGGAAAGTGATAGGTTGACAGGGCGCGTGAAGTAGGTATGGTGGATCGCCACTAGTAGGAGATACACCATACCTAGCGTGAAGGCACTCTAGGGAGATGCGGATAGCTGTCAATCATCGATTGAGATACAAATGTGGAGGAATTATCGTTGGAGAATAGCTCCAGTGAGCGCATGAGAATAATGCATAGAAATCCGTGAAAAACTATAAAACACAGTGATATCAATACACAGACCATTTATCTTAACTCCACCGTGCTGACCAGTTGCTTTAATTTTGCTGCCGATCGGATCATATGGGTACTCTACAGAGTCAGTGCCATTACGCAGTGAAGATCTCCCAATTAACTCTGAAAATCAGTTTACCGGTTGACGTTCGCACGTCAAATACGGATGGTCTTAATCCCCCATTCCTTTATTCCTGAGCGAACGTTCATTGCGATGTCGAGAAGCAAATTAGACGGTAGGCTGAAACATACCTCATTGTTGCGTCAAACTTTGGTTATGCTACACGGACACGTAGTGTCTCCTTGCAGACCAATTTGATCATATGATATTAAGCAAATACCATAAATAAACTATATATTTATTTAAAAACTGAGGCTGCTTTTTACCTCCATGAAACAGAAAAACTAGCAGCCACACTTACGACCTTGAAATAATGAAATATCTTGCGTTTTATTCGTTTTTATTTATGTGTATCCACTCTTAGACCCTGAAAAAGTTGTTATCGTAACAACTTCAAATGACAAGCAACAGGGCCAGTAGCCTCAAAACCAGGATACCGATTTCAAAAATCAACCACGAGAGGATAGAGGTTCGAACCAACGTTTTATGGACTCCCAATCTGACCCATACACACTACAACAATACTTTTCGTTTCCCGTGAAGTGATACTTTGATATTCATGCCAAAATGTAACGTCTTTTTTTAATAACCACCTCTTTTTTCAATCATTGACAACATTAACGACCGAGCAAGCTGCAATGCGAATGCGCCGGACTTGCATTCGGGGGATCTCTGGTACGAACCTCAGTTCCGCCGTGCTGAATAGGATTTCGCAAGTCTTTCCCTATATCTTTAGTGAACTACTGGGATGAATATGGCTAGTTTAGCATCATAGCCCTCATTGGCGTACCGAAAAAGTACCACTAAAGAAAGAAGAACAATTGCAGATTTCTGTATCACTGGATTGTAGTGTTGTTTTGATTCACTGTTGTAAGTGGAGCACTTACCTGACGTGCAGAACGAGAAGACCGAGACGACAGTGTTGGAAGATACTGAAACAGAGAGTGCCAGAATGGGATGAGATTAGTGGATATGATTGTACAAGCTAAATACAGTGGAACTCAGATGATTTGAACAGGGCAATAGGCGCGAAGTACTATGGGCAGCTTGTTTCTTATCTTTATAGACAATTCATGTCTATTTTATGTGGACAACAGCCCAGACTTGATGAACCTAAATGTTTGACCGCCTGGCCCCAATTAGCTCAAATTATCGCCGTTCTACTGTAGCTCAGAGTTGTAGCTATTGCGTTAGTTGCATTCTCGGAGATGGTTAAACATGCAAGGGAAGATGATAGGGGATGGTGGAGCTATTAATTTCAACATGGGAAGCCAAGTTAATGAGGATGGATGGATTACGTAAAATATATTAACAACAAGATAACACGGCTTTGTTAATTAAATCAACATGCAATCTACAGCTTGATTCTTGGAAACAAGAGGTTTATACTTGAGGGAGCAGGAAAATTGCGTTTCATGCTTAGAGCTATTTTTCACGTTGTCGAACTTTACGCAGGCCTCCAAGTGAGGAAAGCTTTTGACGCTATTAGGGAGTTCAGTCATCCAAACATTGTATTCAAGCAATATAAAGCTTAAACAAGACAACAAGAGGTCTGCAGAGACAACAGTTTTTCTCAGTAGTGTTCATTACAGTGTAAGTACTCCAGTACATTTCACATGCAAATACCACATTTCGTGCATGATAAATATCATCAGTTTGCCAGGTGGTTTGTAGCATACATGATATGGGATACCTCCCAAATGCTTGAAGTGGTAACTAGTAGAAGGTCCTCTCCTCTCGTAGAAGAACGACCAGAACCCTTGAAACAAATTGTGTATCTACGAGTCCACTTACTCTCATGTGGTCGTAATTTTCTTTCCCCAAACACTAACATTGCACTGTATTAAACGTGAACCAGATAAAGCAGTTAACAGGCAAATAAAATCGAATTGATGTTTCTATACCATCTTTTTCTGTGCGGCTTAAACTTAGACTTCATATGATGGAGCCTCCGATCAACTGCCAGACTAATATAAAATCACAGACTAATCACAATGTGTGTCAAAACTTCCACATTGAAAAAAAGGTGGAGTTCTAAATTGATAAAGAGCGGTAGCTGCTTGTTGTTTATCATATATTTCAACTTAATATTGAGTTCTACTTGAATCATACGTCTCTTCGAGGGCAAAGACACAGTCGCAGGACCGAGCAAGGTTGCGTGGTGGTAGCGCGTCGAATTTGCATTCGGAAGGTCCCGGGTTCGATGACCAGACTGGCCATCCTGATATAGGTTTTTCGAGTCTTTCCCTATATCACCAGGCAAATGCTGGGATGGAAGGGGTTAGCCCGCAACACAGGCCTTAATGACTTAACAGCGGGTACACTACTGAAAAAAAGGCGTTTTTATGAGATGGAGATATGTACGATGTACTACCGAACTGAGGTGAACTTTGATGAGATGAGCTATCTTTGTTTGAATCATACGTAGCACTCATTATTGCTTCCATGAGTATGTGAGGCTCCACGTAAAGTACTCAGTTTGTATTATTGCGTCGTGTTCACTCTGATTTAGCATCCTCAATAAGACGAAGTTTCTGTCAATTACTAAGTTATGTTCGAAGTTAACACAGTCAGTAGCTCAGTGGTATACATATATTTTTTCCCGAATTTGAATTTTTTAAGCGTGGGAGCGTGACCTCATATCTGTAAGAATGGCTCAAGCTGAGATAGTCAACCCTGACATCAACATGTACATGAGATTTATTTATGAACTTGAGAGTTCATTTATGTAAGAAATTAATATTGTCGATTGGAGACTTGACGAAAAAAGTTAATATATTTATATATAGATATTCATTTCAATTCTAACATGATTCCGAAACTTTGTAGGTCTAATCAATAGTTCGGTAAAGCCTATACCATAGGCCAAAATAGAATATATTCACAAACAGGATCTTCTTTATAGTATTGCCCAAAGTGCAGTGACGTGAGCAGTACAAAACAACAATCTCATGCTGGTTATCTGAAACTTTGGCATGATTTATCAGGCGGTTTAGTTTGGTTTGGTTTGTAAGATGAGACCCTTGATAAAGCTGTACTCCCTTGACCAAACGACAAAGGGACACCCACTTGAGTACATCTATCTCCAAAACCTTCAAAGCCAACAAGGTCATTTCCTTTCGGACTTCCTGTCGAAAAAAGAGTCCTCTCTTTCAAAGGTGTCAGCTCATCGGCTGTGTCCTCATAGCATTGTGTTTATTGTATGGTAAGTAACTGATGATGCTGACAAAAAGAATATATTGTCTGTTTGTATGACTGCCGTACACAATGAGTGCATTCTCTACACTATAAAGCAGTCGAATTGTCCGCATATTTCTATAATCATATGACTACAAGTCATTTAAATAAACTTAGGATCAATGGTCGTCGGATATACAACAGGCAACACTGTACTTCCTAATTGTTATCATAAAACTGTTTGTAGGATTATTAGCTAATTCAACGTGTCTCTAGCCTACGAAAATAGGAAACAAGAAATGAAGTGGTTATGGTACAAGATGATTTATCTTCTAAGTGGGTCAGACTTATTCATGGAAAACAGTGGTAACAATAGTACTATGCACAGCAACAGTATCTGATTATGATCATGTTGCTATTCTTTAACACCTTGTTACAACAGCGGAGTCGTTGGTGGACAATTTCGAAAAAACAGTCGCATTATGGCTTTTGGAGTACAGATGTCAACAACTTCTCTTTCAGGCAATACAATGCACTTTTGCTGTCTGCACATCCCACCAACAATCTTGACGCGCAATTTGCTTTGTTCTCTATGGATGCACTTGAGTAGACACTTCCGTAAATTAGATGTAAAACAAATGGGAAAGAACTATAAGCAGAATGCGTATCGCGTAGGAAGAGGGCATAGAGTTCGCTGTTGGTCTGTCACCTTTGAAACGTGGGTGTGACACTGCTGAAAGCAGATGAACGTCACGTCTTGATTCACGATAAGTAACTAAGCAAGTTAAAGATCATTGCGTTTGTTTGTACATATGTTATACTCGTTCAGTAATGGACAGCAGAGGACTGACTAGGAGGGGAGGGGAATGGGATATTCCATGGATACGAATCATATGGGGCCACGAAGGGGTAAACTGGTGCGGTTCTTTAAGAAATTAGGATAATATTTCCTGAAATTATGGAGTTCGTATCCACAATGCAGAGGTGGCATTCGAGCCTTTCCCTATATCACCAGGCGAATGCTGGGATGGAACTGGGGTCACGCCCGAACACAGGCCTTCATGGCTTACCGCAGCTACACTACTAAAAGAAGAAACTTTGAATGCTTAGTTTATACCTATTATGATTATTTTCCATGTTTTTGTATCGACGTTTAATTTAAATAATTTGTAATACGAGTGTACTCGTGTATTGTATTGTATAAAACGCTCACTTACTAACAAGCACATGATTCATTCAACGGTTCATCTGTTTCCTACAATGGTGGCAGCACACTAATGAAATTGTTGAGAAAATCGTGAATTACTTAGCTGCAAATCACTGCAAAGTTTCATGCAAATCCTATGCAAATATTCCGCGCAGAAAACGTCTCAACGTCTCATTAGTTGATTGCTTTCCAGTTTTGCTGTTGAATACAGTGCTAATCAACGAGCAATTAGTATGATTAACTGCCAATGGTAATGACAAGTGTTCTTCTTGGATAAATCAACTCAACAACCGAGGACTCGAACGCCCAAGATCTAAAACCAATTTCATTTGAAGCAGTGACAGTTTTGAAAGCAATCACAGACTCCAAATCAAATTAACCAATATATATAGAGTGTACATCACTGATACATCTACAGCTGAACAACGGAAACAAAAATCATTCAACAAGAATTTTCTCCGTTGTAATCTAAAGTGACAGAGTAACTGACATATCGCATTAGAGTATGGCGGCGATATCTGAGGAGGGAGACTCTGATGATATTGTATGGTGACGTACATTATTAGAAGATGTTGCTAAAAACTCTCACGAGGAATGTATTACAGTACTTTGGATTCACGCTCAACCAGAAATGCCTAAAGATTGAGTCTCGATGCCAGAAGAACACTTTAACCATGTGAAAGACCTCTATACCTCAACATAGACGCACCATCAAACTCTCAGTGATCATCAGCATAAAAAGTCACATGGACACTAATAATAATTCAGTGGTCACACTCAGGTATCTCGGTAAACAGGTATTTCCTCCTCTTCTTTATCCGATACTCAAGCAAACTTCGTTCAGACCTTTGGGTAGCGAAAGGCAATACAGAAAGTTTTTATGATGAGAGTCGGCAGGAAGCAGTTGTGCACTACTGTAGATGGTCGAGTTGTTTACTACATAGATTGAACAGACTGTTTGTTCCTTCTCGGGAATAGTACTTACTATGTTATATTATGCGTTTCTAATAGTCGGTGCTACTAGCATTTTGTGCTCATGCGCGCTGTGTACAAGTATACCACTGCCTTGTATCCAGCCGCCACATAAATGAGGATTGTTAAATTTTTGCTAATCACTACTAATTATACTACACCTGTTAATTAGCGTTAATTATTGATGTATGCTGCACGTTATTTAGAATTCTCAAATTGGTTCTCAATGTGAGAAAAGAGATTGAGAATGGTCCTCAAAGATACATAATGTAGCAATTTTCTTCAG
>JAQFXQ010000135.1:0-11485 GCA_034693645.1 Pergamasus crassipes | reverse complement strand
TCAAAGACAATTTATGAGTCATTTCATCATCGTTACCCCTTTTATAGTTGTATTTCAATTATAAAAACTTTACACATAATATTAATATTAATGATGAAGGCGGGCAGAGCGCCGCCGAAAGCTCCAGAAAAAGTGTTTCACCTTTTCTATTAGGTTAGTGTAACATTAGTCGTGTAGCTATGTTATGTTTTTCATTATCACTATTGCCATTGTTATCATACTACCATTGTCATACCATATTATCATGTATATTATACTATTCCAAATAAAGGTTCCCACAGGAGAGAGTGTTATCGGGCATGATGAAACATGAAGAGTCTGTTCAAGCTCTCCTCCTGCCGGCACTTACAGCACACATGACGTGTTTTCAAGTCAGTACTAGGAGGCACTGGTTTAGATATCTTGCTGATATATCGATTAATTAATAAGCTTGGAAGAAGCATACCAATCTCAAACTGCAAGTTGCATATATTGTGCTGTATCTAGATGCAGATTTATCACTACTAATAACACCTTCCTGCGTAATGATGTGGTTTCCTTTAATAGAAGTGGTTCCTGGAACTATATCATGTCACTTGATTGGACCTTGAGCGTGTTTCCAACTTCTCTCAAGGGTTCCGGATTAAGTCTCAGTTGTCAACCTTGCACTTTGTGTGACGGATGTATTAGAATGTTTGCTTTGCTTGAGAGTGAACCAAACTTGTGGACCTCCAACTTGGGTCCTCTTTCTCTAAACCTGATGTAGATATCAGCTAAACTTTGATGTCTGCTTCAATGATTATCAATCACAACGCCAAGATGTGGTTATTTAGACTGCATTAACACATTTACTGTTTCTTTCTAGAATACGGAGAGGTGCCATGATAATCGTCACTGCAGCAAAGCCGATGATATCCCTGGCAAACACCACGCAACAGACGGAACCTTATGCAGGGTCTTGGCCGGAGTTTATACGTCCATTCCTAAAGTTGTTTTGAAATCTTACGAGAGACGGTTGATCGAGATATCCTGTAGCCCATGACGGCGAGGCCTGCGATGGAAGTTAAAAAAATAGAAATAAAGAGGGGACACCAGCATCATCGTTTGATTTTGTGGACTAGATAAACTTTTTGACAAATGTATTTAACTTCTTTCAAATAGCTTGGTATGAGGGGCGGTTGCTCGACTTGGACATTTCAATACATTTCCTGATTGGAACACTTGTGACATTCCGTTATGATATTAGTAAAACTAGAGATGCGTTTGTCCATGATTTTAACGAAAGCAAACCTTGGAGAGTACAGTGCCACATAAGTTCATCTAAAACATGAATAGGGTGTGCAACTAGGGCTCAGAAAGGGCGAAAAAAACGAAGATAGTAAATATCGGAACACAGTCTAAAATTGTGAGCACAGTACACACGCGATTTTCAAAGAAAGCTAGGTGTAGGCTTGAAAAATACGTCACACAGTAGACAAACAAAAAAGGGCAAGGTGTGAACTCACTTTTCTTATCAACCAACACCGAACAAGCTTGCTTCGTTCTTGGCTGAGCTCTCCCAGCGATGCAAGTGTTCGAATTCTCAATACTGCACTGGATTATACTGAGTTCAAGCACGTGCTAACAGGTCTTAATACCTTTGACAAATTCTGCTACTGGAATACCTTGCTGTTGTAAAGTACCTTCACCACGAGTTTGTGCTTTATGTGCCTCTGTCGACTCCGAACAAGAGCAAAGCAACCTCATCAGGAATTGGTCATTAAGTTTAGTTAGTTTGGATCTACGTAAAAACCACATTTATTCGAGAAGAAAATATATCCATCCAACATTATGATTTTTTTTATTAACATTTACATTTTTGTTGATAACATTGAAGAGTTTTACAATGCATTCACTCAGCGCCTCATATCGACAACTTTTCCGTGTCGAATTTCTGCCATAGTTATTATGGATAAATGCACTCATTTCAGCTCGTAAACAAGAAGTTATCAAAATGACAGAGCAACTGATCGAGTCTGTCAACACGGGAGACTTCGACATGTATTCGTGAGTATCCTGCAGATATTTCAATTATCTGTTATTGCTTTCAAGACTAATAATGAATGAAGCAAACAGTTGCGCGTTAGGAAGCATAGCAAAGTAACATCAATAATAACAACAACGACACAACTAAAAGATTTTGCCCACAAACTCTGGCATCACAAGAATCGTCCCATCTGAATGGAGAACCGAATAACAGCCAGAACACATTCTCCTTTTTTTCTACTTTCAGAAAACTTTGCGATCCGCATATGACGTCATTCGAACCCGAAGCTATGGGTAATCTTATCGAGGGAATGGACTTCCATAAATTTTATTTTTCCGTTAACTCGAAACCCGTCAAGGTCAGTCTGAATACCACGATTCTGAACCCAACCGTCCATCTGCTGGGCGAGGATGCCGCCTGCATTGCATATATAAGGTACGTCAATGAATTCCCACTTCCTTCTTCGCCAGGGATTCCTAGATACCCTTTTCATATTAGTTGCTCACGCAGAAGTGAACTTGCTTTGCACACTCCAGTTCCACGTTGCTCTCTCCTTCTGTTCTTGATTGGCGCCCTGTTGGCAGTCATCTCAAAGAAATTACCTCTTCTTTGGGTAGTACGTTCTCTTAACGACAAAAAAAAACAAATCGTGAAGAATTATAAGTAAGAAACTTGCCGCAGAATGTGGCCCTATTTTTGTCCGCTTCACCCACGTGCTCACTAGTTTTTACCAGTTTTTTCAATCGTCCATCAGAAGACACGCTAAGAACTGTGTCCTTACTTGTTGATGTTTCAGATTGACACAGTACATCGACGCACGGACAGGCACGCCCCGGAGTCGACAGAACGAGGAGACACGGCTCTGGGTGAGAAGAGAAACAAGATGGGTAAACGTTCATACTCACAGATCTACCAATACTAGTCACAGCTTCTCCGAATAAGTTTCAAGATGAGGACAAATATTCACACAAACCAACGAAAAAGGAGAAACAAAGCATACAATGTAACGCAGGGAGAGAATATAACAAGATAGTCGCCATAATAGAATTGACCTGTACCGCTTTGTTGTCCATCCGAAGGAGAAGTTGCAATTAACAAAGATGAGTGACACTGTGGAAGAGTGAGATGTGGCAAGATGAATATTTATATAAGATATTATTGTGAAATCCGTTTGGAAATTGGAAACTGTTCCAACAATGAAACAAGATAAGAATATTTGGAAAAGAATGAGAGAATTCGGGTGAGTCCTGTCCGTACATGCCAATATGGTACTCCGAGCAGAGCAACAGTGAGACATCTATTATATAACATATAGATCCGCAAACTAACTGTGGCCAGAGTGTTAAAGTGAATCGGGTGGCGGAGCACCGAATTAAGCCGCTTCACCCAATTACCAGGAAGTTCCTAAACTTTGAGGCGACGAGAGAATCTCAATTATCTAGTCTGAACGATCGATCTATTTGCTGCTTTATGAACGGAAACACCACCGTACAATTGAGCGTGTGAACAACGCCAGAAGCTTAAATGAAAAAAAAACTGGGAAGATTGCAATCCCGAGCAACCTTCACCTTTATCTGAAATTCTCTCTGAAACCCCATCTGGATACTAATTCACAATTCATGGATATCGCAGGCAGATATGAACATAGCGCGCGAGATGAGATAGTGCATGCACCACTAAAAACCCAACAGACGTCACCACGACCTCGCGTTCGACTGGACTGTTTAACAGTGACTTGCCCCATAAGTGACTGCACATCATTATCTTGTCTTGTCTTAGAAACAAACCACGCCAACTTCACCCGGTAATCAAAATGTCCACATATGACTCGACTGATCTACAGTCCAGTTCAACAACCCACGTCAAGATATTGCCACCGATGAGACGCGGTTCGAGTGCTGATTCGTAGTAATACCGAAAAGACTTGCCTACGCAGTAACAATTCAAACCGCTCGAACTAAACAGATAAGCAAAGAAACAGACAAAAAAAATCATACTCGCCTTTTGACCTTTAAGCTGCTGAAGCCATCTTCAATTTCACTCACTGACTAGTTTTTAATCCCAGAATTCCCGAGGTCTTTTCGTTTAAACGCAACACACTCCGCATATTGCCAACAAGTAACCAGACGTGTTTTGCATTCATCTATTCAAGAAGAACATTGCTCATGACCTGCAATACTAAATATGTGTCTCTCACGTCCAATGACGGATAATTTAAAGAGAGCATTCCTGGTCTTAAATTTGGCCCCAACGTTCGATCTCGAAGAACGCTTCACGTAATCTTCTTAAGCACGTTGGGAGACGTCGGACTGCTCCGTAAATTTCTAACTGCTATTTGAATGGTCTGACCTCTGGCATTCTGACAAAGAGCACGCACACCAATTCGACAATGGACAACGCTTTAGCAGTGGCATATCTGATGTCAACGCAGCCTACTGTAGGCGCAATGGTTTGATTATAAATCTATAAATCAGTTAGGCCTAATAAAATAAACTAAGCCTAACCCGTAAACACGTAACAAGCTGAAGTCATGGGTTGAACACACCCGTACGATAACGAACTGCTCCGATGAGAAGCTACGATAACACTCGCAGCGTCACTATCTACTGAATGAATGAACTAATATTAAAAAGTCAAGAGAGTGGTTGCATAAAGCGTTATGTCGTATTTTGAGTGTGTCGAAACACGTTGCTACCATATCAACGACTAGTAAACTGAGGTCTTCAACGGCCTTAAATCATCGGAAGCGGAGTGGCAAAAGCGGTACAAGAACAACTGTAGACAAGCAGTATATTAAACTGAAAAACGTCTCGAGTCGGAACAGGACTGGATTAAAGTCGGTGGAAATCTGTCGTCAGTGCGATGTTCTACATTAGCCAAAGTTTGCACTTGATATCTGAGAAGTGTTCTGGTGTTATAAGTATGAAGCCAGACTCTAGCCTTCGATATGGTGTTCGTTCGCAGACTATTATTACTCAGCTTGAGGGCTGACCGCCGTCTTGGTTTTTTCACTCACTATAGAAAAGACTTGTAATTTGAAGTCTTGATTTGTCTCCTCCCCCAATAAACAGCTCATTTTTATCACATAAGCAACAAACTGACCCAATGTTTAGATTGGTTCAGCATCGCAGCAAGCATACACTTCCGAATTCGTCGGTCGCTTTGACTTTCGGAATGCTTTCGACAGAGTCAAGAGTGCACAGTCCGTGCGAGATCGCTTCTCGTCAATTCAAAGATGACAGTAAAATAAGGTAAAGTTGGGCTCAGCCGATCATCAATCGCTGGTCGACTCCCACCCAATTTGCGCGCAAATAAGCCATATATAAATATATATATATATATATATAAAAAATAATTAACTGTTTCGCTGTTTTCTTTTTGTTACCACGGTGACTGGATAATTTTAAAACTCCAATATCAGAGCGTATATCTCATCAAGTAATCAAGTTCTCGAATCTTGAATGCCTGGCGATCATGCCGTCAATCTTGCTTGCAGCGTAACTTTCACGCCATCCATAGCGCGACCCTCACAAAATGTCACGAATTTCAACTTCACAATGATCAGCTTTCTCATTCCCTAGCAACATCCCAGTGTGAACTCATTCGAATCTCCCGCTTCAAATGATCAGTTGACTTCAAAGGAATCGGGTCTACGTCGTAACGAAACAAGATGTGTGTTGAATAGTGAAATTTCCTCATTATTAACACAGATCAAGTGTCGAAAAGACAATGGCCTCTAACAGAGAGAGGCGAGGGGGTATTGCTCATAAAGGCTCCATGATGGCTCATTTTGTGTTTTCCTGGGGTTTCTTGGCAACCCTGATCATAAATGTTAGCAGTGGAAATTTTAGTGGAAATAATCACGGTGCCGACGACATATACCCGATGAGAGGCTCTTCTTCATTTGGATGACGAGGTCACTCGTATTCATGCGGATTTCGAAAGCAGCTTCGCTGAGTAATCAAATTAGCTCGGATGTTAATTTCACCGGAAGCTTGAACGCGTCAACGGATATAAGTTGTGTTTATATATACATACATATATATATATATAAATATTCACTCGCTCTATATAGAGCCGATGATATATCTTATCTTGATGCCGCATCTCTCACGTCCTTCCTATCTGACTGATTTCTTTACTGTATTTAATTTTACTTCGCGTCACCATCCCCCAAACGCAAAACGTACACCGACGAAACTACTCCGAGTGCAGACCTCTCTTGACAGTGCAAACTAATCTGCTTACTACTTTGAAGTTAAAAATAAATATTTCAATCTCGTTCATGTGAAGTGTGGCACACGAATGTCTTCACTCCTTGAACTTCGTTTCAGACTCAGCTAAACGCCATTTCCCTGCAACGCGACGTAGATGCGCCGTTTCGCAAGAGTCCGTTATGGCGCCGATGTCGATGGACTTGTACCATTTTTCGAAACCTCGGCTCTTTCCTGAGGTTGTTCCAGTGCTTGTATTGTACTCTAGAAGTGATCATATTTCGTGTTCTTCTATTCTCTACAAGTATCTGTCTCCGTGTCTCATGAATGCAGCATTTATGAAATAAACCCTTTGAACCCACGGATGCCAGTGGCGATGTCATTTCTAAGTGGCAAACTTCTCGTACTCCTCTTTGCTTCAGAATATATATATATACAAGTTGTACGGTTGCGAGACGTTAAAAATGAATTTTTTTTGAATCATGTTTGTTTCTAGAAGATAAGGAAAACAATTAATGGAGGATTAGTGAAATAATTAATTAACGAATATCAGTTTGATAACCTTTTATGGCTAACTCTGAATGGGACTGGGAAGTCCATGTTTATCGAAGCGACGCCAGAATAGCGCCAGTACAGCTTCACTCACGCCGCAAAAGACGCGCTAAATTCAAACAAATAGTCACATTGGATACTCGTCCACGATCGATTCATGTTTCCCGTTACTTTTTATCTGTTCGACCGGATCTGCGTGCAGAACCTTCAACAAAATATGTGCAAAAGCTGTACTATGAAGAATGGAAAGGCGTGGCACTTCTCCTTTCCTGGATCATCATTTCTTTTCTATAGAGTTTAAAAGATTCTGACATGTTCGCCCACTTTATATTAGTTTTATTATTTTATAAATATTAATTCAAATACCAGTGTGTGTGCAACAAACACTTCAGTAGACTTGTTCCAACGGAAATCTAACACTCACACACTCGTTGCGCACACTTTTTGAAATAAAATAAAGACAAATCTATAAAATAAAGACAACAGAATGAGACAAGAGATTTGGAGTTAGAGAGAGAGAGAGAGAAAGCAAGAGAGAGAGAGAGTAGTGGCGTGAATGTAACAGACAAAGTGTGAGGCTGAAGTCAAGCTGCCCTTGGTTGACAGTCTCGTCAACCAAAACCCATTTTTCTGAACAGTCGAAACGAAATGGCGAATACGCAATTCAATGCATTGTATACCTTGATGACTCTAAATGGAAATTACTGATGTGACAGATATACCAATGCAGGACGCGAAGCTGATAAAATAGAGACGAAACGCAAACCAGTCGATTCTTGCTATTCTTTTATTCGATTTTTTCTACGATTCACCATGACTCCGGTTTATCATTCTGTGAGACAATACCCGTTGCCGCGGGCTGATTGGAGCTGAAAGAAGAAAACTATTGGTTGAAACATTTTCTCTCACCATCTTAGGTAAACTAAGTCACACGCCGTTGCAGCGCTGGCTGGTACTTTCGACCGTCTTGGCTGATATCAGAAAAACTAAAAATGCAGACGACAAAGCTCGCCCTCTTCCGCGTTTAGCTTCGTTTAGCGGTCAAGGATTCAAACGTCTGCTCCTAAAACTATAAAACTTCAAATTAGAATCGTCTGCTTTCCAGGCAACGATGTACTCCAACAGAAACAACAAATTCGACAAAATGTTCATGTGGTACAAATTGGTCAAGCACCAGCCAAAAAAAACCTGTGAAATCTAAAAAACGAAACCGCAAAAACAGAAAACAACATTGATATGTACGCATAAAATGAGCGAAAAATGAAAAGGACATTTATTGCGCGGATTATTGAATATATGTTTTGTTTTCTAAAGATGTCAACACATTAAGTACTACCAACCCCCATCCCCCACACACACAAAAGGAATCTAGTTTGTAAATTTTTGCCTTTTTCCTCGCGGGCGGGATTGTGGGACACCTGTGTCTGCTGAGAGAGCTTGTACTGACCTGCAGGACACACTCTTCCCCTACATATTCGAGACTCAAATCATTCTCGATTCAACGCCATGAAAGCCTTTTTGCCACGATGAGTTGTCCGGACCAATATCCATTACGGAGTCAAGAGGTTCGCAAACTCGCAAGAACTTGTTCATTTTCTCGCTGAATTATTAAAGAAAAACTATGATAATGTGTCCCTTAATAAAATCATCGTCAAAAGTTACATCGAGTCCTATTTATCTAGTGTTGGAAACCGTTGCGACATGACAATCATTCTTCTTCCTAATTATTTTTTATAAATACTATGATTGTGTTTGCGGAACGCTCAAAATTCGTGGGGAGCAGCGGCTGCTAAACAAAGGCCCCAGTTAATAAATGATTTTTAGAGTCTTGTTATTTTATACGTTTTGTCCCGTTCCCACTTCAATAAACTTTGGTCGCTGTAGGCGTTCTTTTAGTTGACACTTCCAAGAAGAGGGCATAGCCGAGAGCGTCTCGCCGCCTCTAGCTGGAATCATGTATATGCACACAAGCGTACGACGAATGTTTGTTCGCAAAATTGAGCTTATTTATAATACATAGCCCAAAACCACTGCACCCTCTGTTAATATTGATAAAAATACATAGTCCAGAACCACTTCATACTCTATATACGCGCCCCAAAAACCGGTGCACCCTCTATCAAAATTACTAAAAATACATAGCCCAACACAACTGCACCCTCTATCAAAATTATTTAAAATACATAGCCCAAAACCACTGCACCCTCTATCAATATCATTTAAAATACGTAGCCCAAAACCAGTCCACCCTCTACCAAAAATATTAAAAATACATAACCACCAAGCGACAGGCGACCACGCAGTTCGGTGGTCAGCGTGCAGAGAAGCGCTCTGGATGTCCTAAGGGGAAATAGTGTCCTAGTAATCAACTCTCTTCACTAGCGGATTGCATAAACAGCGTAAACACTTGCAATCGACATATGTTTCAACTATGAAAGTTTCATCAGTATTGCTGGAAGTTTAGTCTAACAAAAGTTCGAGGCCAACATCAAGTAGGTACACAGCTTATCTCCATAGATGACGATTCCCTAGTGACGGCATCGCGCCGCAGCCCTTCGATCGTCAATAGATTTCTGGCAAACCTCAACAAATTTGGCCAGATATCGTCACATTTAGAATCAGGTTTGTATGATGGGCAAATAACGAATGCGGTTTAAGACTATTGTTCTTATTCAAGACACAAGCGTGGACAGCAACTGAATGAATGAGTTCCGCTCCTCTACTCTCGTAGCCACGACCGGGCGATTGGGCAAAAACAACAACTGAGCTGCTTATCTTACTTGCTTCTGCTCCACATACAAACTTGCCACAAGGTACCACATCATTCCCCAGGTTTAGTATCATGGAAGAACCACACCAATTGTTGTAGGTTCCAGGGGAGAACGAAGTGCTACAGCGCCGTCACTAGTGAATCGCCATTTATGGAGATGAGCTGTGGTGTCAGTTGGCTCCCAGTTTTTGTTGGACTAAACGTCTAGCATTACTGATGAAACTTTTATAGTAGAGAATAGAACGAAAATCTCATTCGGGGAGGTGCTGGTTAGCTCATTCATAATAGCGGGGTTGAATCCGGGGTATTCAGCACAAATATAAAAGAAAAAAGTTCTCAAGAATTTTTCGACTGTCATTTACCTGCAAACGTTCGAATTGCGCCTGGAAATGCTAGGTATAGTGTAAGGTATAGTGTCCTTACACAATACCTAGGAAATGCTGCTCGACTACTAGCAACTCACTGCTCGGCAGAAGCTGATGAGAAGGTTGAGATAGCCAGGGTCACCGATGCTCTCTTGGCAAACGGATATCCCAGAAGTTTGATCAACAAAGCACTGAGGAATGACCACCTAAGAAAGCCCCCCAGGACCAGGTCAAAGTTCTCTGGAACTGTCTGAATTCTTTACTCACCTGAACTATTTCACTTCATCAAACGATCGCTGCGAAGCCAGGGCGTCGACACACTCTTCAAGCCAGCCAGCTCATTCAAACTACGCCTTGTCAAGGCGAATGATCCGTCCCAGATGCTACTGCAAGCAGGCTGTGTATACCGAATTTCCTGTTGTGAATGCCAAAAGTCGTATGTTGGAGAGACATAAAGACGACACCGAAAACGTTTGAAAGTCAGAGGTGAAAGATCGAAACAACACAAGGCGACCATTGTGCATGGACATCGCAACAAAGCTGCTCTGGCCCAACACCTCGAAGACAGCTCAGGACATGTCCCAAATTGGGATCGTTTGAAGCTCCAGAACAGTGAGCCTCGATTCTGGAACAGGCGAATCAAGGAGGCGATCAGAATTATTCCGGGAAAAGGTCCAATGATTAGTGAAAGGGGTTGTTCTTCCCCCACAGCACCGTCCACTGATTTCCTCCGGCAAGATTAGAGGGAAGTACAGATTCAGAGGTCGCGCCAATCGTCTTCCCTTTCTCCCCACATTTTATACTCCCCTTTCCTGACATTTTCAGACGCAGTTCGAGCGTCAAACGGGTGACGATGTCAGTGGAAAGTTCTTGAAAACTGTGTTTTCTTTTTTATTTGTGCTGAGTACCCCCACTATCACAAATTTATATAACATACCAAAGTGAGAACAAAGAAAGCGCTTCAGGAAGACGGGGAGAAATAGATCGGGTTGATCCGGAGGGCTGTGTGAAGAAGCTCGCTCCTGAATTTAAGGGAGACCAAGAGGTCTGATCAATAAATATCCATGCAATGCCTATCTGCAGGCAGGGCCGTGTGAAGAGCGCTTTAGCGCTCCGGGCGACAGGTCCTAGGGGCTCCAAAATGGCCGAAAAGCCGCAGTCCGAAGGTCTGGGGACTTTTTTTTCTGTTTTTTGGTCGTCGGTGTCAGAAAATGCCAAACGGGGGCGCCAAAATTGGTAGGGGGGGGATGCCAACTATTGGTCGTCAAGCCAAAAAGTTCGAAACGAGGGCACCAAATTGGGGGTTAGCCCCGGGCGCAGCTTTACCTTCGAACGGCCCTGTATCGTTGACATACAAGATTACGGTAACATGTGAACGAATGAAGGATGTTCGCACATGTCATCATCCAGATCTGTCCTGTTGCAGAACAAGATGGCTCTGACGTGATCAACCAAGAAGTTGACCAATACCGACACAGGCCAAACGCTCTCGAGACAAGGTGGCTCAAGACTGAACGAGACTGTTCTTATAAGTGATTGTTTACTTTCAGTTCTTATAGGGAACCCCAGCTCAGTCTGA
>JAQFXQ010000134.1:0-11501 GCA_034693645.1 Pergamasus crassipes | reverse complement strand
TCACAATTCGATTGGTCTTGATTATAGCTCACAACATGTATGATATAGAAAATTGTCGCAAAATGCCCCATTTATACAGTCTTCAATCGGTGAGACGGTTGTTTATAAACATCGATATCTCTCCGCCATGTGTCATCTGAGTCTCCTTTATTTGTTCAGATTTAGAGGAATGGAAAGAAGAAACATGGGTTCGAAGGTCATGAATCTCCTCTTGTAGACACGTGAACCAATAGCAGCAAGACAGTGGATTTACCCAGATATGTATGACTATTCTTACCTTCCTTCATGACCAATGCAGACAAAACTGTATGCATATTCAAGTCATGTTTGAGATGAAGTAGTTTTGATGAAATATGTTCAATGAGATATATATCTATGGTGTATGATAGTTGATTGGCAATGCCTGGAGCGTGGATCTGGGTTAAACAATAGAGAATTACATACAATCACATTGATTAACAGCCACAATGGCCCCAGGCGAGTACTTCATCTTGCGTATGTACATCTTCATGTATTTAGGAGAGATACCCGTACACTTCGTTTTAGGAGTTTAGCGTAGGCGTAACGGTGGGTGTTCGCTCTAATCTCTGGAATGGGCGACACCAATTCAGTTGGCATTCATTGGGCGGTTGACTGCAATATTTTTAACAATAAACCTATACCTCTGCTCGTTTTATCCTCATGGAGTTGCAACGGGCCTCATCCGTCAGGCTGTGTGTGAGCAAATAAAGTTTGGAAAAATCCGTCAGTGTGCGATGCGTTTCACAAGAATTCAAGCACGACTCCTCTTGTCCTGACGATATAAGATGCACCAGACTGTATGGACAACATGACTTTACTGACTTACGCAATATGTGTTTGACGGCAAATAATAATATTATGATAAATATGTATTATTATTCTTGTTCTAATGTGCATGATGGTCAGTTATGATGATCTCAACATCAATAAAGCGTTCACTTGAAGTATAATAAAAGTCGAGTGACAAATTGCGGGGCTGGCATGGTCTTGCTAACCCATCATGTTCCCCTGTATGATGATATGGGATATGGAAAGGCCTGTGTGATGTCAAACGCAATTCATGTTATTTCAAGAGGATAATACCTTGCTTTTGGGGAACGGGAAGGCACTTAGAGATGATTTGGTCATCAGCAAATATCATATGTATATATATATATATGTTCGGGGAACAATTTGATGGCTGTTGAGTAAGTGGAGTAAGTGTTCTAGGAGCCACTCAACTACTTACCAATACTGTACATTTGGTCTCTAAATCACATTTATCACCATCAGCATTATTCGTTTTTTTTCTGAGCGTTCTGTGCAGATGACGATTATTTAGTTTCTGCTTGACGCCATCATTCAAAAAATGCTTCGATGTTGTAGCACCAATTTGTGTTATTTCTAGCTTCGTATTTTCTGCTAGCACTTTTTCCAACCTCGTGTTTACGCTTCATACTATCTTACTTCAGATTTCCCAGCTTCGTTTTTTTTGCTGTACATTTCTTTGTTTTATTTTTTTCAGTCTAATCGATTTTTTTCGGCTTCACATTTTCCAATTTCATATTTCACTGCTTCACCTTTTCCAGCTTCCCGTTTATCAACTTCATATAACCTCGCTTCTACCTCTCTTGCTCCGCGAAAATTACCCGTTATGCAAGTAGGGCAATTAGGGTTGATGTTGAGGTGGTCGTGAGAGGTTAGTAAGTTCGTTGACGTTGGTGAACAGAGACCAATTCATCTTGTTTCATTATTTCCTCACTCATGTCAAATTTCTTCATAGGAAGATTTCTATTGACCCGGGCCATTGATATGGACGCATGCACTTGTGTGCTGTCAACAAATTGAAAGATACTGAGATTGACAGTGAAGCCCACATACAGAAAGCATTTATCTCATTGGGTCTTATAATACTCTGATAACCAAGACATGTTTCGTTCCTGACAACATCCACAGAAATATAGGAGATTACACGGAGGTATAGATAACGGATTATGACATCCCAGACAGGTCAATTCATGGACCATCCATTTGAAAAGGATTCGTTGTTATCGAAGCCTATTATAGAAGGAATGGCCTAGACACAAGCTATCTGGAGTCCTGTAGAGACTCATTTCATGAACAAGATCCTGGCGCCCCGAATTTCCAGTCCTGTGACTACGCCGGACCGTTTCAAGATGAACTGTTTGATCGTTTTTTATTTGAAAGTAAGAATCTCTTTGAAATCTAAATTGGGACGAAGTACTTCCCATACTGAAGCATGTCTCACGACAGTACGCAGGATAGCTCAGGGAGCTAGAGCGCGACGCGCAATCTGCTGCTGTACACGGGTTCAAACCCCGTACGGTGCAGTCTCCTTCCGGGGAATTTGCGTTCCTCGGGACTAACGACAGGTGAAACGGAATTGAGGCTCGAGGTTGAGTTGAGCAAGGTGGCGTGGTGGCAGCGCGTCGGACTTGAGTGTTCGGAAGGTCTCGGGTTCGATACCAAGTTCGTGCATCCTGATGATGCTGGGCTAGTCTTACGGCACAGGCCTCAAGGACCTTTAGCGAATGCCACAAAAAGAAAAAAAAATGTTTCGACGCGTCGGACTTGCATTCGGAAGGTCTCGGGTACGAATCGCGAGACCTTAAGAGGCTTGCCTCAGGAGACCTCGTGAGGCCATTCTGATGTGCGTTTTTTGTCTTCCCTATAAGATCAGGCGACTGCTGGGATGGAATACGCCATTGCGCAATGATGTTTCTCCTCAGAATGCCTGTGTGGAGAGTGCAACCGACACACACGGTACGCTTGAAAAATAAAAATTACGCCTGTGGGAGTTTAACATAGGAGTGAGTGACACTTTGAGGTGAATTTTCGGTCGGAAGGTATACAAATTTCGACAAGATTCAACTAGAACGTTGAAGAGGTTTCTCATAGCTGCAGTTGCGTATATGAATTACTACCGTAAGCTGATTACTAAGGTTGGCTTAGTTCATTTAGAAATTATGACTCGGGTCCACTGCTAAACTTGCAATGCTATATTTAGGTTGCATAAGCCAACTTTGAACCTGGATTCGATATCATCCACCTTTTGCGAAAATAGGGTGGTGGAAATCGCCACCCTAATGCGAAATTCCAATCAGAATCGATCCATGGCCTTTTATTTTGGTACAAGAATTCTCGCTAGGGTAAGCTTCAGTCTTGCTTTTTTCATCACCCTACAGGGATCTACTGTATCTAGGGTAGATAAATGGCTTCAGCTGCGGGTTATTTGTGAAACATGATGAGGTATGAACTGAGCAGAGGTGTTTTCGAAGCAAACCAATAAATTAACTAAAGAAAAAATAAGATGCTGAAGCTCAGAATGACAACGAATACTTCATCAACTAGTCTTCGTCGTCATTTTGAGCTTCAGTGTTTCATTTTTATTTAGTTAATTTGTTTTCTTTGAGAACATCTCTGCTCAGTTAGAGCTGCACATGCATCAATTTTCGTATTGTCACATCTTCTTAATACCACAACAAGGGTGCTTCGAGGCCTTGGTCACTTTAGCGTGGCGTGTGCCTTTCATTTTAACCATTGATACATTCAGAAACAATATCATTCTAGCGAATTTCCCGAGCTCATCAAAGGCCTTTGGTCTCACCAGCCGCGAGGACTGGAACGCCTTTTTCTTGATTCCTAGTACTTGTGTACCCTCTCAAGGTTGACTTCATGGAGTCGTGAACTCTGTGGAGCTTGGTTTGGAAGGCGTAACTCAAGACCTCTCAGAATAATTTTAGATATTTTCTGTGATTAAGCTAAATAAAGATTTGTCTTGGCGTAAAAACTTATCTCTCATAGAATTTTATTTTTAAAGAATTGTTTGAAGGATTATTTTGTGTCCAATTCTGGAAGACTTGCAGGTGAAAAAATATTTGTCAATCAAGGTTAGGGCTCCGAGAGAGCGGCCCTGACCAAGGCTACCATATTCATTAGAATTTCTATAAACAGCTGCCACGAATATCCTCTTCAATAACTAAATAAGGGCTCCAAGATAAGACTATTTATCAGCGGTCGTACCTTTTTTACATAAATTAGCTCTCTCATTAGCAAACAACTGGAGATTGGCTAACACATTCACAAGACGCGTGTCTTTAGCATAACAACGAATGAGGCTTTGATTTCTTGCGTTGTTGATGTTCGACTCTAAAGGAAGTTTGGATGCGAACTCAGTATCAAATATCACATTAATGATGAGACGGGCTGTTTCATCAGATTGTGTGGATATAATTGTGGCCACTGCCAGATCTAACATCAAGGAGAAGATTAACTTGAGTGTACTGATCCCCCATTCTCTTCGATGGTTTATGCATAATCTACACTCATCAAGGATTGTGTTGGAGTTTATCGTTGATTTCCTCGATAGATGCTGCATGATCTCCTGATTAAGCAGATTGATCATGTGGCTCACAGATGGACTGCTTTGGTCCAACGCCAGTGGGCGCTGCATCAGCTTATCTTCGTCGACCGCAGGAGATGCTGGCGATTGTTTCCTCACTTCGCTGATTTCTTCCAGGACGTCCTTTTTGGAGATATTTGACCGCACCCACTGAAGAACGCGTTTGTGACAGTGTTTTTCACAGATCTTGACCGCGACCCTTACGCTGGCTGGACCGCACTCAGAACTAATATAGTCTCCAAGGTTGTCAATTTTAGGCCTACATGCAGCCATAATTAAGTTCTCCACTTTCAGCTGCATTTTTCCACAGATGTTGGCAGCAAGATCTGAGAGCAGACCCTGTGTACGTAGCAAGTCATCAGTTGAAACATCGTGTAGGGACGTCACGACCTCCTCGTGGATCAGCTTTGTGACCTCCGGTCTCAAAGACTTGACGAAATGAGAAGACACTCGCTCGGAGATAAACACAACACTCTTCTTAACGGAAGAAGGCTGCCCAAAAAAGAAACCCTCCTCCAAGCGATTTTCCATTCCTATATGTTCCGACAAGCCTATATCAAGCGCAGTCACTGGCGCAATCTTCCTAACTTCACTCATCTTCACATTGTAGAAATCTGCCAAGATCAATTTGAGTTGTTGCATGAAGGGACATATCATATGGATGAGTTGGACATCGATGAATGCTTCAAGTTCGTCCGATGGGCAAATGTCCACAACTGGTCCACTAAATGTCACTGGTAAACCGAGAATATGAAACAGCCAGCCGAGCAATAGCCTCACGAGTAAACTACTCATCTTCATTGAACTGCCACATGATCTCAATGAAGTTCCGAGCAGCTTAAACGTCCCTTGATAATTAGGTAATCTCGTTACCGCACTGTCAGCCATGCATAAGAATCCAGTTACCCATGATAACGTGACAAAGAGGCGTTTCTCCATCAAGGCTTGTTTAAGCTTATTTTCAAGATCAATAACCAGACAGGAATGTTCCCTCGCAAGACGTGCCGACTCAATGATCTGAAGACGCGGGGGAACTGGTGTAGCGTAGGGAAGGAACTCAACGAGACCGAGGAAGGCTCCGTAGAGCTTGAGTCTGTATAACAGGGAGTACAGCTCTTCGCGAACTTGACTGTCAATACTTGTCTCGGTGTCATCTCCACAATAATCAAACCTCTCCTCATCCACAATATACTGGATGAGAATGTCTTTCAAATGGGAGTGAAATATTGCCAGGTTGGCCTCGATGATGAAGTCATGAAAGAACACCTGCTGACCCGTGAACTGATGACAAATTGATGGTGAAACAGCAGTTGAAGGTTGTTCAAATCGTCCCGCCAATCGGGAGAGCTTCATGGGGCTCTTATTTCGGAACTCCTGAAGGACTTTTTCGCACGTGTTACCCATTTCGTCAGTTTCCAGACTTGAGCAGCATGAAGCCACCATCTGTTGAACGAAAAGTCTGGCCAGATGCATCATGTTACATGGATCGAGACTGATACGCAAATTACTCTGTACTCGTTGGCCAAAGACGCGATTGTCGGTCGAGAGCCCAAATTTGCACTCTTGCCAATCCCGAAGAAGATCGTGGAAAGCATCTCTCTGCTTTCGGAAGGCGCTAAACAGGTTTTGACTGGGGAAATTGTCCACATTGTCTGTTGCGACTTCAAAGGACACACCCTGAAGAAAGCTGCTTTTAAGCTGAGAGAAACTGTGATCAACAGAACATAAAGACTTCAATTCGTCCGATAAATTTGAAGAAAAGTCCTTCAAGTAAGGTATATTTCGCATTAACTCCAAGGACGAACGTTCCAAAAGCGAGAGTAGCTTATTGCACTCAAAAAGGACCTTGGTAGAAAAATACGTGCGATTGGATGCAGTGCCTAGAAGAAGATCAGCCCGGGCATCTTCGGAACGAACTTTAACCGCTAGAAGCTGAAGGATGAAGAATAGTTCCATGGAAATGTTGGGCACCATATTATGCAATAGGCAGTGGGCATAGAGATCCGCGAGAAGGTTGAGTTTTTCCGTGAAGGTAACTTGAGCAAGAGCGGGAGTCTCAAAAGCGATTGCCTGCCTTGTGGTCTGCTTTTCATTGATATTTCGACACAGATCTCTCTGTTGTTTCGTTACATCTGCAGGATTCGAACTTATATCCGCCGAGATGAAGTCAGCTACTGTGGTACTCTGCCACTGCTTTACAGGTGTTGGCATGATTCGCTTCTTTGGTGAGAGCACTTCCTTAGTGACGGTTGGGGCTTTCTTTAACTCTTCATGAACGGTGGTTGTCCTTCGTTTTGGTTTACTTTTCTCTGCTGATGGAAGAGTTCGCTGGAAGACAGACTCATTACGTATAGACGGATCATCCGCTCCACTGAGGTACCTGTTGGTAATCGGTGTACTCTGAAAGATGGGCCAAATGGCTAGAGTCACTCTTCCATTCAACAAAGACAGGCAATGCGTAGGTGGTTCTCCCGGTGGCATGAATTTGCGCTTTAAAAATGGATAAAGCTCAAAAACGATACGATGCTATTACGAAATGTTAAACTCTAAAATAATTATACAGGTTCATACTGATATGAGAATACTCACTATGAGACCCACTCTCCTGTTTGTCTTCTTGATGGGAGTACAGCTTCCAAGCGTCGGGAACTCCTCATTGGAAAACACAGGAGTGGTAATATCCGAGACAAGCTTGCCATCTCTGCTCGGAGTGGAGAAAGACAAGGGACTTTTCTGAAGTGGTAATGGGGAGTCTTGTCTTGGTGAAAATGTTGAGCAGGCTTTAGGTGTTCTAGGTGACTTTGATGCTCGTATTGGGGTGGACTCCAGGTTGAGCTGAGTAGATCCACACAGTTTCAGATTATTTGAAGGTGTCCCCGACGGATTCGGTGGTGATTTTGAAGGTATAGGGCGCTGTTCCTATTGAAGAAAGACGGACGAAAACGAAATTGATTATATATATGTTATATGCAAAAATTTTAGAATTGATTATATATATATATAAATTCGAGGATTTTCTGAGCTGGCTGTCTCATGATATCAAGATTACACCCGTAGAGCCTTCGAAATCATATGAAAACCAACTCCGTTGACAGGATCTCATGTACCGAGTGTTCCAAGGGCTACATAGGAGAAACCTGCAGAAGACTAGAAGAACGCGAGAGGGATCACAGGTCTGTCGACCGGACATGTAATCAGAGAACGTCAGCCCTGGCAGTGCACTTTGCTCAGGAGGGTCATGCCCCAGACTGGGAAGGTTGAAGTTTTGGACAGATCGAAGAAGTTCACAGAGCGTCGTGTGAAGGAAGCGATACGTATCCTGAAGGATCCAAATTCGCTGCACCGCGACGAGGGTGTTGTACTTCCACCACAATACAAAGCGATATTTGCTCCAGCAGCAAATAATGTCAAAAAATCTGCCAAACTACACATTTTGTCGACATTTCTAACACCAGCTGATCAGGGCACCACGAGGCAGTCATTTCACGTAAATAAAGACTGATGAAGGCAGTTCGTTGACTGCCGAAATACTTCGAACTTTTTGCTTTCAATTTAAAAATTTTGTGCTGTGCGTGCCCGGACACTTTCCACTATGAATAAGTTTAACACCCAGCACCCGACCAACAGAAGTAGAAGTGGGTCTCATTTCAAGAACGAAAGAAAAATGAAAGCAACAATTGTTTCGCCAACTAAAGGCTCAAGGTAAATAAAAAATATCATCATTATAAACACCCTGTTGTTCAGTGGAGCAGCTCAGATACTTGCAACAGCAACTATTTTTCAAGAACTTAAGAAACACAATTCATGTCTGCCAATTTCTTGAAAAGCCCAGAGTTGTGTTCGCCAAAAGTATTAACAATTTGAGTAGGGTATTGACCGCGTGTTGTTTCATTATTATCTAATATATTTATTATATTTATCCCTGCTTGACTAAGTATATTAGATAATATTAACAATTACATCAGAAAATAAACCATTTCTGGTTTTAGTGTTGGTAGAAATCATAATGAGAAGAGCAAGAATTGTCTACCAGAGTTGATAATTGTCTACTTAAACTAAATAGTGTTGTGACAATTCTTGCTATTCTCATTATTAACAATTGCAGTAAATTGGTTTGAAAAATGTCCTCAACAACGCCACATGTCAATATTAATTCTCCGTTCTTTCATAACAAATTTATGAATTGCTGTTAGCGAAGGAGTAAATGTAAATCTCCAGAAAAAAAAAACTTTATCTATAACGCGAACCAATAAACTAACAGTAAGTTAAATAAACTAATAAAGTGCATTAGGCGCTAGTTTTTTGAAACACATAGTTATAGTAAGTATTTAAGCTGAACGGGAGTTCTCTAAAGAACAGAACATACAAATTCTAATAATTAAAGCATTTTTACTAATTAAAGGATGATTGCAATTGCGAAAAAATGAAAATGTTACTACTTCTCGAAGAATCAATTCTCGGAAGATCAAAAAACGGATCGATACCTTTCTTGGACTAACCAAATTAACAGTCCTTGGGGTACCCTCCAGTAGGTTAAGACTTCGTCCCCGTACATAGTCAATCAGTTCTTGAATCAACGAGGAGTGATCCAAGTGGGAAATATTGAGAATATTGCACACTTCGGAGCTGTCATTTGAGTTTAGAAATGCTATCACACTCTGGTATGGCACTCGGGCATCAAGATAAGCCTGTTGAACAGAAAATTCACAATAATTATATCGAAAAGGTCACAAAAAGCACCACAAACTATCTGAAAAAAAATAATAGTTTGAACAAAACTAGGTTCTTTCTCAGGTCAATAAGTACAAAAAAAATATTAGAAATAATAAAGAACCTCTATCAGGCGGAGCGCCATTTTAATTTTTGCGCCAACAGGTCGATGATTATGCTGGAGGAAGAAGGTTCTGTGCCAACCAGATCTCCGTATATTGTATGGTCAAAACGGATCAACATGGATATAGTGGATTACTGGGAGATTAAAAGAATGCATTAACTGTAACCCCAAGCTCTCAGCAGTAATAAACGCAAATCACGAGCTTTGTATCTCTTCTAAATCCTATATTAATTGTCGAACTATTGAATCTAAGCACGGTGCATATATATAGGTATGTATACACCGTGCTTAAATGATACCCAAACCAATTCGTTTGCAACGCATACCGTAAATGCATGGGTGTTTTTCAATTATGTTCCGAAATCCGTGGCGATTGAAGTCGCCAACAAACTCGCACAGATGATGTGTCATGTTAGCTATTTGGATAAATTAAATGTTCCACTTCGGTGAACACAACCACATATTAGGGAGGCTTAGGTTTAGTGGATGCCCTACTAGAACCGGGCAACTCAGCGACCTCGTCGAGGCTCTCGGAACCAAAATCCTGAATATTTGTGTATGAGAGATTAACATGAGAGCGTCACTTCAGGCGAATTTTTGGGTCTGAAATCATTAAAATCTCGGAAGGTTCCCCCGGAGCGGCAAAGACGGGTGTCTGAGTTCCAGATCCACACTTGAGTTAATGTTATACGTTATGTCCTACGTGTGGTCCAGGTCATTTAAAGATTTCGAGTCCAGTTTGCAGAAAAACTTGAATTGCTGGATTTTTTTGTTACTTTGCTAAGTTTGACCCTTAGTCTGATATCCTTTGCCTTTTTTTTGCAAATATTTGGTTGAAAACGCCGCCGAAATGCGAAATTCTAGTTAAAAGCGAGTCATGACTGTTTATTTTAGTACACGATAACTCCGCTAGGGGAGCTTCTGTG
Source organism: Pergamasus crassipes (assembly GCA_034693645.1). NCBI lineage: Eukaryota > Metazoa > Arthropoda > Arachnida > Mesostigmata > Parasitidae > Pergamasus > Pergamasus crassipes. The sequence goes on along the minus strand of JAQFXQ010000134.1, from coordinate 1,318 downwards.
ACGTGGCCTCAATTCGGTTTGTGGCATCCACTTTAGCTAGGGAGGCTTCTATGTGATATCTACGCCTGATGCGTCATGTTTACCAATAGAAGGATGTCTCCTGGGACAAGATCGGGCAGATCAACCATGATTTTTTAAGTATACAAACAATTAAATGATGTACGTTCTTATGCAAAGATTGTGTTAATTCTTGAATAATTTGGAAGGAATAAAATTTATGAACATATGTGTTGCTGTGAATATAAGTCAACGTCAACTGAAGAGCTAATTAAGGATAGGAACCTTGTTGTGAGGGAATGCTTGTTCGCGCGTAGAATGTTCTAGAAGAAATATGTGCGTTAATTCGTAATGTATATTCGTTAATAATATCTTGTACTGTATGTGTACGTTTGAGTAACGGTATTAAAATTCATGAACCGCTGGGAAAATCATTGATCATGAAAATGATAGACAAGGACTCAACATCGACTAGCTTGGATAACAGTGAGAAAGCATTGATGTCTAATATAAAAATGGAGGACTCGGATATGATACTTCCTCTGAATATAGGAGATCATTATATGGTTAGAAGGGCGGATAATACTTGGCGTAAGTGGTTAAATGTGTTTTCATATTCATCAATAATCTTGAATTGTTAATGTTATTTTACTTATTTTTTGCTGCCGAAACGCTTAGTTTTTTCGACGATATATGAAGATATTACGTATTATCACACGTTATCGTTTATTACTAGAACTACTCTGAATGGGAAAATATTGGCGATTTTTGCCGAATGAGGGATCGTCCATGCGGCGATGACAAAGCCTTGTCTTGATGTTGAAGCAGTCAGTGTGAAGATTCCGTCGAACATTTCCTCATTCATCATGAGTCTATTGAGATAGTTGACATTCACACATCGCAGTCTATCTGAAATTGTGGGTAAACTCAAGCGAACGGCGGGGAAGCCTGCATCTGTACTCAACACGCCGGGTGAATTTGTCCTGAACCCGTTGCAGTAGCTCGAGGTCAGAGATCCTGGATACCACACTTGACATGCATACAGAATGATAGGAAGAACTTAGGCTCATCTACCTTAAGTAGGAAAGTCATGAAGTGAACATAAATGATCGCATAATCCAGTTCGAGGTAAGGGATGCTTTCGCAGCAACATGTCGGGTTTTGTCCACGGAAGTTCTTGCTGCCTGAGTAGGCTTTTCCGATACTAGTATCGAGTTCGAGACTTTCGATACCAATTGGCTGGAATCGAAAGTATCGATTTTTTTTCGAGACTTTCGAGACTCAGTATCGGTATCGAAAAGCGTCGAAAGTATCGAGTTTC
>JAQFXQ010000133.1:0-11522 GCA_034693645.1 Pergamasus crassipes | reverse complement strand
ACTGTTGTATTCTGTTGATTTCTAATATGGAAAGTCTCTAGAATCTCGCTCGCAAGCAGACTTCTGATGAAAGGTGTGGTGCTGCATTTGTTGAACCGACAACCCCATTCATCAACGTGCTCCGGAAGAGTTTTCCCCATTGTTTTTCAGAATGTAGAGAATGATTATGCTCGTGGAGGCGATTATTTATACATCTACCGGTTTTAACAACCCATTCGTGTTCTGGAGGATAATCTTTGCGCATATAGGTCGTGATCAGACGTAACATACATCGCTGACTTAATTCACTTCGGTGTCGTTGCATGGACTCTATCAGGCGTTCAGTCTCCATATCAGTCGGTCCCTGAATCCTTCGAACTATCTACCCCTCCTTGACAACCTACGTGATAAGGCGTTGTTACATCCTATCCACAGTGCGCTCAATAAGCCAGACTTTGCGCACAGAATCATACCCGACAATTCCAGCCGATTCTCTCTCCTGTTCTTCGTCTGGCCGCCGCCGCGCCGTTGCTAAGTCAGATCGTCGGTGCTGGGCAGAAAATCAATAGGCTGAGCGGTCAAGGACAATTAGAAGCTACGTAGTGTATTTCATCAAGGAGTTCAGAGCACTTTCTTCAGCTCAGCGAGGGTTCCTCTGGGAAAAATAAATTGGAACAGTGAAGAATCACAGCGGTTTGTTCTCAAGAAACTCGTTGCCACGAACAGCAGGTACATAACAAGTTGCCATCTCCTAAAAACCGTCACAACACATTCTGTTTCATTTCTTAAAGCCTCGTTAGACCATGTACACCTCTTTACTAAACACTGGTAGTGATCAGGGATATTGTTTTTAGATGTTGTGGTTCCTTTTGATCCATGTTACGGAGTTGTACATTCATGTGTCTTTCTCAATAAGTTCGGTGAACGATTATTTTAAAATGGAGGATATTGGAAAAAGTTGACCCCATTAACTGCTTTGAGAGTTTGATTGAAGTTTACGTGAAAGCAAAATGTGTGAGTCATGGACAATGGGTGATTATAACAAGTTTAATCTAACACGACGTAGTCGGTCTGAACTGTTGTCGTCATCATGCACTCCTGAGCCGAAACAGAAGAATCAGACAGCCAAGAACCAATATCTTCAATCAACTGTGTCTTGGATCCTCACAAAGATTTTGAGGAACTACTGTGATAAGCATAATCTCAGAAAGCTAGGAGGCTAGAAATCATGGAATGTTTCAGGCTAATATTATTATATTACTGTTTAGTGTGTATATGCAGTAAACCACCTTTCGTTACAGAACACTTACAAAAGGAACTACACCATATGAGACGTTACGGATTTCACGACATTGCTGAACACTTGCTGTCAACTTGAAATCCGATCCTTCAGGTACTTATATGGCTGTCGATGAGTTTGTAAGAGTGCAGTGTATGTGGTAACATTTCTAAACACATGTAGTTGAGTTCAACAACCTGAAGGCCTAGACACAAGAGCTGATCAACAACGGTGTCTTGACCTTCATTTTTAAACGTTTTATTCACAGAAACTGTCGAAAACTGTTGAAACGACCTGTTCAACTAAATGATTAAACACATGAGACCATCAAGTCGAATCTAAGGAAAAACTATTAAGGTTAAGTATTAGGGGCAAGTGCACGCCACTTCGGCCTCGTGCGCAGACACTTTATATAAAAGGAATACCGTTCCTATTTTGCGTCCAGATAGAAATTAGGCTATCTTACTGTACCTCTATTTAACAGACCTAATTTAGAGAGGTAAACAGGGATGGATATATCTTGACGAAAACAAAACAACTTCAATGTTTCTCTGCTTTAATAAGAAACGAAATGACAAGGGGTAAAGTGATAAAGAGTGATACGATGAAAGATACGGTGTAGTATAAAATCAAAATCGAAATTTGATAAACCGACACCGCGGATCAATATTTGAATTCATAAGCGAGACAAAAAAAAGTTTTGAACCACAAATACTGTACGTACTTAGACTTTGAGCTGGGAGCGGTGCACACCTATCGAACTAGAAGGAGAAAATGGTTGTGAAAGGCCGAAGTTAAGAAGTCAAGAAAGAATGATGGTTGGTTGGAACAGTCTTCGCGAACAGACCATCAGAAGTCATCGGACTGACAAGGGTGAGGCGAGAGTAGTAGAGGATAGACGCTCATCACTCTTCTTCTTTATTGATGTTGTGATGAAGTAAAAACTGGTCTCGCGTCTACTTATGGCTCTCGTAAATCTTTTGTTGTTTCGGGTTTTGGTTCGCTAGAGCATGCCCTCCCTTCATGATGCTCGAACACACCGTTCCTGTGAAACAGACCCTCCCGTCCACACTTCATACTTTTAAAGATTTCTGGCAAGGGTTTGCTTGGTAAAGATATTGAACCCCGTGTCACGAAGACATCAAAAGTTTCCCAGAACCTACCTTTTCAACTTCTGTTGCAATGAATGTGCATTTACTAGCACCTCTGCGGCCACTTTTATAAGTTGGTATTGGGTTGTACATAAAAGCGTGAATTCAGTGAGTAAGGGATTGCCAATGAACCGTGACAGGGGCGTTCGATGTTGCGTTCAAGAATTGTTCTTTCAACAATCTCAACCTGAACCGTGTTAAGCAGGACACTCTAATCCCACCTCAGCAAGGGGATTCAATTGAATGAACTATGGGCTGATACCATAAACACCTTACCTCGTTGCCGTTTCCTTCCTAGAGTTTACTTCGCTCAGACTTTTAACCACATCCTGAAACTTTTCCATGATACTACCCTAACTCTAGCTCCCGCTTATCGCGGAATGTTGAATCATTCCGCATCATTTTTACTCGACTCGTACTCCCCGCCACGTTTCGTCGTTCTCTTTAATCAACTTTCCCATTTAAGTATTTTCCCTTGAGGGGGAAAGTAAATTTTTACATCTCCTTGAAACTTGAGTTGAGAGCCGAATTCAACTTGAACAACAACTTAATTAGTACATATATATCTGCTGACCGGCTCATGATTTAGCCCACCTTTTTGGCCCGTTCACATTTTGTTCGCCACACTGTGCCCCATCACCACCAATAAGAGTTGTGTATGTCAATGATAAAAGTAAGTGTCGTTACGTCCGTACGCATGGGGCTCTTGCTATTTCCACACACGGGTCAGAACTTCTATCCAATCGACCTCGTCATCATGACCGATCTAGTACAATACATGTTTACCAATCTTTTAGCGGCCTGCCTGAGACGATGATGCCTGAGAACGGGCGCCATGAGTCTACTCTACTGTGACTCCACTTTATTTATTCAGCCACCGTTTTTAAATCATCAACTTATATATTAACCAAGTAAGGTGACGTGGAGTGTTGACGCATACCCTGGTGCTGTACGCGGGTGGCATGGTGGTAGCGCGTTGAACTTGCATTCGGAAGGACTCGGGTTCGAATCCCCGCTCCGCCATCCTGATATAAGTTTTTCGAATCTGTTTCACCAGGCGAATACTGGGATGGATGTGGCTAGCCCTGAAACACAGACTTCAAGGCGTACAGCGGGTACCCGAAACAAAAATAAACACATTTATATATTTATTGTAATATCGTAAGACTTGATGTAGGGGCTGCAAATAAAATCATAGTAAGCAACACTAAATGCTATGACTGCTACAGCTGTACACACATGTGATTGTAGTGTCACGTGACTCAAATATGTAATAGACACGGCAAAGAAACACCTCATTGTTTCATCCCTTGTATATTTCCCAACATTATTATATATGTACCTTGTTCGACTCAGTATCATGAAGTGACCTAATGAAGCGAGCAAAAGGCATAAGTCTGCTCTAGCCATATGAATAACTCACGGATGTATCGTACACAGCACGCTGCTGGGTCAAGGTAGACAGGACCGTTGCATTGTGCAGCAGGTGAAGCAAGCCAAGCAGGAAGCAACATGAAATTGTAAAGTAGGTTTCTCTACCGGATGCCATATCAGCAGGTATCTTTGATCGATTGAAAATCGGTGAATCCAGCCTCCAGAAGCAAAACTCGCTACGCAACCTTGCTGATGGAGAGATCCTGTAGTATGAAATAAATGAACACTGTAAAGACCTAGAATCCAAAAGTATTGACAAACTTACAACCATCTTCTCACACAGCACGCCTCTAAGTGGTGCTTGGAAACTTGAGGGATGTTAGAAGAAGACGTTGTCGAACTTAAGATAAAGCGAACCCATAAGACCACCATTCAATTTTCAGACCAGTACGGTTCCCCGGAAGTCAACCTCATGAGCTATTATATCACCAACACCTCAATGCTTCACTTGGCAACTTCCTTGAATTTATCTCGCCTAAGCAGCAAACAATCATAACAAATCGATAAAAACTGTCCCAGTAGTCCGCCTCCAGTTTTGTTTGCTGCAAATCTTTCAAGGATAATGTGGTGTTTCCATAAAAAAAATTCAACTATAACCACTTCACACCTATGCATTGATTATCATACTTCGAGTTCTAAAGTCTTAGCTCCTGCATGCGTGAATCCTTGACCACGGCATGTCTTAGAATATTTTATTCTGGATTGGCAAGGGGGATTGCGGAAATACAACAGTTCAGCCACGCACGCGATTATTCGGAAGAGAATTATTCTTTCAAAAAGGTATGGCCATAGCGTTGAGTCCAAATTAAAACAGCATATTAATTTGTTCTCATGATCGCTTCGTTCATTGAGTCAATTGACAAAACTGCACCCCCCCCCCCTTTTGAGTAAATGTATCTTACCGAAACCCCTAAATTACATATAAGAACCACTCCGTCATAAACTAACCGTTTTGTTTGAAGTTTTTTGCTACCTACCCTTATACTGCATCTCCAAGATGTGACAATATGCATTTCGTCGTGATGAACGTGATACCACGTAAGCCCGTAGCGAAAAAAGACGTGTGGACTCGATCCAAGGTCCTCGTTCAGTTAGAATCAGCTGCATTCTATACCTGCAACCGGTTCTTCGACTGCGAACTACAGGAGCGTTTTTACTCATCTTTCCCTTCACTAATGGTATGTTGACTCGTTCATTGAGGATTGTCTTATCGCTATCGGTGTCCCATATTTGTCCATTTGACGAGAATCGCCCGTGCAGACACTTCGAATGCAATGAAGGACGAACAAACCTGATAGACATCACGCCACGCCTTACTTGATGTAGAATTGCAAACTTCTAATCATGTTGCGGAAGTTGCGGGTGAAAAATCCGCGGCTTTTTAAGAGTGGATGTCATGGTTGCAGAGTCGGAGACGGCACCTACCTGGCATCGGCAAATGACATATTTTATTAGTGAATCCGCCATCGGACCGTGAGGACAAGTGTTGCGGAGACAGTGATGACTCTAGGAAACCTGCGACTATCTACGGAGAAAGAAGTGATTCGCGCACTTAACTAATACTTTGGACCATTCAAAACTCTTTTAGTGGAATTCGAAGAGCTTCACATTTCTGAGGTGAGTGTGCTGCTAGCTGACCGCTGAAGTCATTAAATGGCGTAACTCCGACTCATGAACAGATCAATCAATATGGGAACCTCGAGAGAAACATGTCTCAAATCACAACTAACCGTAGTCACAGGAAAGAAATCATGAGGATTTCTCCAGCTCAAGGATAAACGTAAATTGTTCGATTGTAGTTTTTTTCCGCGTGCGCGGGGACGGCGTCTGTTTGGATTGGGTTTGCGAATCTTGCTGACATTTTGGCAGTGAATAAGATGAACCTTCCTAGTCGAGCGGCGGCGCAAGACCTCTGAGAGACATTTAGAATAGACCAACAGTGATTTGGATAGAACGTATGAAAAGGGATGAAAGACCGGTGCATGATTCTCAAGGCTGATTGCCCTTCGTTGCTTTGAGTACGCCCTCTTGGATACACCGGGGAGGCGTTCTTCATACGTGCTCAACCTAAAGTAGCGCTCTTTCAGTTCGGGTTCAAGCACCAGTGAGTGAGATGAAGTCCAATCTTCCAATCCAAATGTTCCTTCCGTGCCTCAAATAACGACAGTCTCAGGAAAAAAGCCATGAGCATTCTTCTTCATTCCACTCCCTCCCAGGAAAGTGTTTCTCGAGACCGTTAAGCTAAAAACATGATGGAAGTGAGAAGAGCTCTCTATAGACATAGTTCTATGTCACTTGCCTAGACTACAATCACTCTGATGTTGAGGCTGAGTAAGGTCGTGTGGTGGGAATATGCACTCGAATGAGGGTATGACGGCTGTGACTCAGAGTTTTCAGGGTACGGCTCCGTTATATTATGGCCAAAAACTACGGAAGTACTTCAGAAAAGCGTTCAACAGAGTTCGTTTATTTGTTATTATGTTGGCTAACAAGAATAAGCAAGGCAATGTCCCGTGAGGCGGAAAGAGTGAACGTGTGAGAGTGATGAAGTTATAAGAGTCCATCAATGAGTGAAGGGAGTTAAATTCAGGAGCTTCGTGTCTGACCTTATAGTTACTAGATAAACGAAGGCACAGCATTATGAGAAGCTCCTTTTGTGCAATATTTGTTTCACAAACATGTGAGCTAATAACATGGAATAACCATGGATTTGTTTCCGGGTTTACATTCTGGAAGGTACGTACTTATCTCTAACTAGGTTTTGTAGACATTGCGTGCTTAAGACTAGACGTGTACGGATTGAACTGTAATCGAGTCTGATGAACCGAATATTGCAAATCACATCACTAGTTCTTTACATACTGGTAGTAATACATTCAACAAGAGTTAGTTTATGAGGAACCCTAAACTGCTCAGATACGAGGAACGTTGACGGGGCAGCGGTGTCAATATGTCATATTAATTGGATTTCGTTACAAGCAACAACCAAGTCTAAGTAACCAAATTTCTCCACACTGGTTTACTTAACAAGTTTTATTCTATGCAGTTTCACCGACGTACAACTGAATCTTCACGCAAGCAAACCACGAGATCAATGGTTCAAAAACTCACATGAATGCTATTTTAGATAGATCACGCTTCTCTATCTATGGTGTGAAAATTGTTTCATGTTACATATTGACATGACTTATTTACAAATCTAACAATTCGGCAAGGAAACATAATATTGAAGTTATTTGAATGGTGAATATCCTGTGCACTGATGAGGAAACCCTGCCTTTACTCACACATCACTATTTATGAATGATACATTGGTAGTGGTAAAATATTTGGGTGCTGCACAGGATTAGAATGCTCAGGAATGAGCTTAAAATATATAACTGCATTTTTAGCACGTGCGGGGACGGTGTCTGTTTGAACTAGGTTTGCGAATCTTCCTAGGCCTGCTAGTGGTGGCGCAAGTTGAAGTATATGGTCGTATCACGCGAGCCTGAGACATTTGGCAGTCAATCGGATGAATCTTCCTAGTTGAGCGGTGCCGCCGGAAGAACTCTAAGAGACATTCAAACGAGAAACGCAAAAATGATAAGGATAGAAAGTATGCAAGAAGATGAAAGACCGGTGCATAGTTATCAAGGCTAATAACCTTTCGTTGCTCAGTGTAGGCTCTCTCGAATACACCCGGGAGACGTTCTTCAAACGTGTGGACCCTATGGGAGTGATCTTCCAATCCGAATTGTAAAACAAAATGGGAGAAAAAGTCCAGTCTTTCTCTTTTTGGGTTGAAAACATGAATCGGGATCCCATACATTGATTCCGCGATCGACCGTTTGGACACAAAGATAGAGTCACCGACAGGTATACTACGAATCATGTGTCTCTCGTCGATCCCGAATTCACATTGTGAATTGGGCACCCGTAAGTGTTCTATACAACTAGTGTCAGCTGTGGCCATGAATTCAAGCTCATTGTGTGGATCATATTTATGCATGATGAACGCGTACAGGGCGAAGGTGGAATAGGAGAAACAAAACGACTTTCCTGAGCGATGCAACTGCACAAGTTCGCCTACAGTTTGGTATCCGACTCTTTTACCAACCGTCAAAGTGGATAACAAAGTATTCCTGAGGATGCCACTAGTATAAAACGAGAAGATAAGCATAATTGCCACATAATAGCGTGCCCTTGGAAACCCATGCGGTGTGATAATTGATAAAAGTGAAAGCATAGATACAACCATTGTTAAAATATTGTTAATGTTGACACCCTCAAAGTACAAGAGGGTAACCAAACTGATAACTGATAGTAGCCACCACTTGAGCGTTGAGTCATCGAAGGAGGCAAGGAGATTTATGCCGTTCCCATAGGTGAAACGAGTTTTGGATATGATGTGCGCTTCAACGGCCGCAAGCGGGAAGTAGTGACTCTTTGTATTATCAGTGTATGAAGACACGGAGTACGAGAGATCCAATATCTGATGCGCGAACATATGTAGAGCGGTGGTTCCGATCACCACTTTCTTGGTTTGGTTGAAGTACCTGGTGACCCAACCATGAAACATCGGTGCAGGACGGTATCGTAGAACTCCGTCATCATACGTCCACCATCTGAGCGCAGAAAGGTCACTGGTTCGTCGTCTGCAGTCATGAGGGGACTGCGGGACATTTGTTCCGGTTGCATTAACAACAAAGTACGAGCATGCGAACCACCAAGACTGATTTTGAAAGTTCTGAGAGAAAAGAACCTGACGGAAGGGTTCGTCTTCTCCTAGTATTTTAGCGTATGGTAGTTCCTCCCGAAAACTGCGACCGGGATGTTCATCTATGATCGACTTGTACGATGCGTTGAACAGAATAAACATCGGTTTCCAATGACGAACGTGCTTTGCATAAGACCTCACGGCTTCAACTAAGTAATCACTCTGCATGGTGTAAAATGAGAAACTGACATGCTTGATTTTGTGTACATACAAGGATGGTTCACGTGAATCAGTAAAAAGCGTGAAATGGACATCAGTGGACAGGTTGGCGATGATAGACATTAATACTGTAAAATTCATTTTCAGTCAAGATTGAGTAGTACGCTTTCAATGAAGAACTTTTTGAGTGTTATTCCAAACGGGAAACGAAATACACTATGTGAATAACCAGTCTATGATGCTACGTACAGATGTTCGAGTCTAAGTGGAGTTGCACACCTTCAATGAAGCTTCTCGAGCTTTACTCCAAGCGTACAACGTACTGCACTAAGAAAAAGTCAACCTGTGATGCTACATCCAGTATAGCTTCCTCACTAGTGAAGCCAGCCGGTGACAACGTTCCTAGACATGGGACTTGTTTCGTCAAAACCCACCTTTAATTATGTTCAGAACACAGAATCAATTTCACATATACACGTCATAATTCTAAAACACGAATATTCAAACCTTCGATAACCGCCTGCAGCTTCGTTGCGAAAACTCATCAAGAAATCATGCTGATGGCCAAATTGAGAACAGAAATATGAGGTGATCGACTAAGTGTGGGAGCATCTATAGTCATGAATTTGGATGGGGATGGGTCACCGCCATAGGTCACCGATCATCAATGCGTGATCTCAGGCGCCCCTCAAATTTCCTCGAAATTGTGGGTTATCTGAGAGCTCTGTTCGAGTGTGACTTTTCCGTCGATCAGTCAATTAAGTTATATAAGGGTTTGTCCAAGTGCGTCATTCTTTATCGCATGTGTGTCTTAGGATAGGCTTTATATAAGTCTCTTCTTGAGACGGTACCGATTGCATATACATGTTGCTTACGCGCTAAATTTATCTTGAGGCTTAACCAAAGTATTTCTGCTATGATGAGATCGCACTTCATCCGCGCGGTCAACGTATTTTTCAGGGTTTGTATTTCTAACATGGTCTGAGAATCATAACTGTTTACTCCTTCTATCAATATCACGAGTAATTAGACCAAGCCTTCAGCAACCCTAAGTTACGAGACAATTTGCATTTTCAGTTTCTCTTAGAACTAATGGTATTATCCCCCGCCTTTTATCAGTCGAGGAGCTTTTGAAATGTATTACCATTGGAAATTATATCAGAGTTGACGTTGCATTCTTTAAAAAAAGACTCTTCCTTGATTAAGTTGTCTCTCCTATACAACACTAGAATGTAGAGGGCACAGTCGTATCATGCGACGTTGCAGAACGATTTCTGAGTAGTAAATGAAGAAAATAAAAATAAAAGCATCCACCCGCCTTTCACTAGCGCATCGGACTTGTATTAGAGAGGAGATGGGGTTCGAATGCTCAGATCGCCCATCCTGAAGTAGATTTCAACGATATCGCTAAGTGACTGGTAGGATGGATATGGTACGATTATAAATGTATGTCTAAGCATATATATTGATCTATATCTATAAAAGGCAATGTCTGTCTGTGTCATGCTATACAAGTCCACATGAGTTGTCATAAACTTATGAAACTTCGCACACATGTTCCTTAGGTCCTAAAATAGGTTACTGTGGTCTTAAAAAATTACTTGGTTAAAAGAAATAATATAAATCATTCTCTTTATGAAACCAATCGCTTCTTCGCAAAATTTTCAACTCCAATCTTAGCCAAGCGGGACAAATAATTACATATGTATGTGTGCCTCCACAGCCATTAGAACGGCAGCCATCATCGACACACGACGAAGTCGCTGGAAGGGTCAGTGCGAGAGGCCGAAGGCCTTTGCACACATGTTCCTTTGGTTCGCGAATAGGTTACTGCCACATTTAAAATTAAATTGAGTGAAAAAGAATAGTCGTGATAATAGTGTGTTGTGATTTTTTTTGCCTACGATATAATATCAGGTGGCCGAACACTACGAGACGGGACTCGGACGGGCGAAGCCCGTCTGTGCAAAGATTTACTATCAGGTGGCCGAAGGCCACGACAGGGGAACCAAACGGGCGAAGCCCGTCTTTACGAAGACTTTTTCCCAGGTGGCCGAAGGCCACGGTACGGGATCCGGACGGGCGAAGGCCGTCTTTACAAGCAAATATTATCAGGTGGCCGAAGGCCACGCGACGGAACTCAGCCGGGCGAAGCCCGTCTTTACAACGACTCATTCCCAGGTGGCCGAAGGCCACGGGACGGGAAGCAGACGGACGAAGCCCGTCTGTGGAGTCGGGGGAAAATTGGTGCCCACGACGGGTACCAGCTAGTATATATATATACATGGTAGAGGATCCCGCCGAGGGGTTTGCCGCACCAGATATATCTGGGTCCCGTTGGCTTCGATCACTTGATGTGTCTCTGCATGGTTCTGCTCCTCAACGGACGGGCTTTGCCCGTCTGGGTTCCGTGGGCTTCGCCCACCTGATGTTCGTCCTCGCATGTTTCTGCTCCTCCACGGACGGGCTTCTGGTGCCGACCCCGTGGCCTTCGCCCACATGCACTGACCGTTCTAGCAACTTTGTCGTATGTCGGTGATGGCCACCGTTCCGATGGCTGTAGATGCACACAAACATATGTATATATATAATTTCTTGACTTATGCCGATCGATTCAACTCGCAAAGTCAATTCCACTTTATTAGCATTCTTACGGCATCAAATCAATTATGAATAAACAATAATGTCCGACATGTGGACATGTGGGTATGGTTGTCAGTACCAACCAGCCAGTAACGGTATCTGTCTGAAGGTACGCTGG
>JAQFXQ010000132.1:0-11525 GCA_034693645.1 Pergamasus crassipes | reverse complement strand
ATAGTCAAGAGCAATCCAGCCATTCCTTCTGGATTAGATAAAATAGTTTATTCTATTCTCCACATTCCCCATTCGCACGATGGAGTGGATATTATACTTCATACATACGAGTACAAGTATCATCAGGTCATTTATAACAATTACATGCAAGATATATCATCAATGAAACAGCTCAAAGACTTTAATTTATTTAAAACATCCAAGAGTAAAAATCATCAGTGAGCTACGATGATTGAGCCAAAGTTGATCAATGTGGTGAAAGAGATTGATCAAAGTTTATGCGACAGAACGTACATTTTCTGCAATTCTAAACAGATTTACAGATTGTAACGGGGCAGGAAGAAACGTCACCTCTACAGATCAATGAAAAAAACAAGCACACTACAACCTTATTCATGGTGACTGCAAAAATAAAGTTTGAGCCAAATAAATTGTCAAGAGACCCAGTAATCTGTGAGCTCTCAGAGTGTAAATGTTAAGTGGATCGCATGTATTATTTGATCTGTCACCTTATCTACTCAGTCTGACAGAATATATACCATCCATGACATGATAAGATTCTTCTAAAAAACTTGATGTTCATTTTGAGAGACGTAAAATAGTTCTTCAGGACAGGTTTCAGGTAGAGTATTTAGAAAAAAAGTGAGGTAATTAAGATATTCATAGATAATTTTTCTTTGGGGGTACTAGGAATGTTCGTTCGGCATAGTAACCCATCTTTTGAAATAAGATCTTCAAATTAATGGATAACTTTTCAATAAGTCAAAGTTGGTCATGACTGCGACCAAGAAAAAAAAATAAGAAAATTATCACGACAGATCCTCCAAAGACGAAAATCAAATTCAAGGACGAAAACAATTGTGCAAATTACTTATGTAAAGAATCTCTTTATGATGTGAGCCGCCCCAACCGTCTCGACCTCGGCAGCAGACGATATGTCAAAAGAGATAACGAAGTATGTTTGCTGTTCATCTAAATTGTTGGCCAAACTCCTGACGACCAATATTTGACGAAAAATACCTAAGTTCTTCTCAGACTTGCAGAGCATGCTAACGATTGTGCGGTCTGGTATTGCAAGAAGACTTCTGAGATCGCCAGGTCTCCACTATCGACAGTGCTTGAACGTTGTTGGCTGTCAGCTAGTGCTACAAAAATATTCGTCGACACCATCATCAAATTCTCAATTTAAAGAAATTGTTGCCAATCAAACAGCGAATTCCCGGGGTCAAACGTCGAAACTTTCTCCTCGTGAACAGGCTACCCTCAACCTAATTAAAGGTGTGTTCTGTGCCTATGATGTTATTTCAACACCTTTTCTTCCTCCACCCCCAGCAAGGTAAGTACTTATTCAACTCCATAACAAGCTACCACATATTTCTACAATCGATGTCTCTTGGAGATTAAAGTCGGAAACCTTGATTAGGGAAGTCTAGCGACGATTCAGACACTTTTTCGGCAAATACTATATACATATATATTTCCAATACTATTTGTTACAAATTTGATTCCTCTTCATTTTTGAGCCGTGCGCGATGAGGCAAGAGTATAGACTAGTTCAAACAATTTGCCTATCGTACTTCATCAAAACATTTGTTGTTAATTAAGGAAGGTTACTCTATAAAGGAAAGGCTCTTCCATATTTTACATCTTCCAGACAGGAGCTTCTTGGCATAAACATAGGTAAGGACCCAGGAGGGCCATATATAAACTCTGAGGAGGCAGCATTCGAGTATAACTATGAACATATGCACACTCTTGATGATATGATGAGACACTGTATTGGTATGACTGGAGACAGAAAGGTTTTTGGTGTTAGAGAGTATCTTGGTGAAGTTATGGTGAAACAAGGTTCGAAGGACATTAAGAAGGTTTGCTGCCCTTGACTCATTATACGCACTATGCTAACCGGTTAGCTCCATCACACTCATCACAACTTATGCCTTTCCAGTTTAACCTTGGAGAGTACAGCTGGATTACAATGGGTGATTTCAACCACATGATTGAGCACCTAGGTCGTGGGTTCCTCAGTCTGGGAATGAAACCAAGGAGTAACATATGTATTTTAGCCGACACGAGATTTGAATGGATGGCTATTGCTCAAGCTTGCTTCAGAATCAACACACCTGTTGTAACGCTTATGCCTTCCTCTGATGATCCCTCCGTATTACATGGTGGGTGAAACTCCTATTTTAAGCTGGCTCTAGTTAGCAATTAGCAACTAGTTCAGTTCTTTGTCTTCGCAGGCCTTACAGAAACTGAAATCACACACTTGGTAACCAGCCAAGAACTTCTACCGCGAGTACAGCGTCTTCTACCAAAACTGCCAAAGATCACCCACGTCATCTACATGGAAACACCCTATCAGATGGAGGAGGCACCATCTGTGAATGACGTTCGTTTTGTAAAGTTCAACGAACTTGAACTTATTGGAGAAACATCGCCTGAGTCTTTGTGTGGTACGGTAACATTTAAATTGACGATTCATCTCATGTTCGCATCATCTTTGACACAGAACGGTAATCCCTAATTCTCTTCTTATTTTCTCAGGAGAGAAGCCAAATCCGGAAGATCCCGCCATTATCATGTATACCAGTGGTTCTACGGGGCTTCCAAAAGCCGTTATCCTGGAACACCGGAATGTGCTTCACACGGCGAAGGTCTTCCATTCCATAATTACAAGCATCGAAAACGTACGTACTAAATCAACAGAAATGAGATCACTCGGAATGATAAGTTGTATTTCCAATTGTTTTTATGTTTTATAAAGCTTGGAATGAATGAACACGAGCGTACTACCCTATGTGCCACCCAGTCAATCACCTTGTGCGACTACTGTTCGGCACTTCTGTCGTACTAAGAACATTAGATCACTAACATGAAATTTGTGTTCCCAGTTCAAGCGAGGGGAAGTGTACATGGCTTACTTGCCCCTCGCACACGTGTTTGAACTGTCTTGTCAAATGGGTGCTCTTCTTGCCGGCCTTCGGATAGCTTATTCCACACCCTTCACACTGACCTCAGGATCATCAGGTATTCAAGAAGGGCAACTCGGCGATGCAATGCTGGTCAGACCTGAATATGTGTGTGTTGTACCTCTGGTCCTTGATAGAATACGCACGACAGTCTTCACAATGAGCGAGAAGAAAAGTCCACTAATGAGAAAATTTTTGGAGTTTGCTGTGGAGTACAAGACAAAGTGGATGAGTAAGGGGTATGACACACCTTTACTCAATAAGCTCATATTTAATAAAACTAAAGACATCCTTGGAGGTCGTGTGCGGAAGATGGCCTCTGGTTCTGCACCCCTAGCGCCGAAAACCCATGATTTTGCACGTGCGGCCTTCGGAATAAATGTCCGTCAAGGATATGGACTCACAGAATGTGCAGCAGGTGCAACAGCGATGGGAAGTCATGATTATTCTTCAGGACGAGTTGGTCCCCCACTGCCAGGAGTGAGAATAAAGCTTCTCGATTATCCTGAAGCCAATTACTTCATCACGGATAAGCCACATCCCAGAGGTGAAATTGTGGTCGGTGGGCCAACCGTTGGAAAAGGATATTACAAGAACAAGGAACTTACGGCTGAATCTTTCTACCGCGAAGATGGGATTCGGTGGTTCAAGTCCGGAGACATAGGCCAAATTCATGAGGATGGTTCAATAGAGATTATTGATAGGAAGAAGGATTTGGTAAAATTGCAAAACGGAGAGTACGTCTCTTTGGGAAATACCGAATCCATACTGAAGACGTGCCGTTATGTGGATAACGCATTTGTTTACGGAGATCCGATGGAGGAACATCTAATTGCATTTATATCACCGCACGAGGGAGAACTGAGAAAGGTTGCAGAAATGTTAATGAAACCCTCAATGAATTTCAAACAACTCTGCGAGGACGAAGATATTGAACAATTTATTCAAGTTATTCTTCGTGAAATCTACCACGCTAATAATTTACATACGTTTCAAATGCCTGCAAAACTAAAACTCTGTTCGGATCCATGGCTACCCAACACTGGTCTGGTAACGGGTACGTTGAAGATTCGTCGTAATGAATTGACGGCTTTCTATAAGAAGGATATTAATATCATGTATAATAAAAAGTCGGAATGATTCATCAAATTATTCACTGTATATATACGTTGTTCGTGCGACCACGTTTTAAATTATTTGAATGTCCATGAGCCAATGTCTGTAAATAAATCTCATTTAAATCATTTAAAATGGACTCGAGATCTTCCCCTTTTACATCACGTAGCTGAACCAAACTCTGAAACAAACTGAAACTACTGAACTATTATTAACTACTCATCCTAATTTGATCTATACCATGTACTTGCTACTAGACGGTTAAAATTATTATTCTGTTAACCCTCGCGAGTTACAAAAGACGAGTCGCGAAAAACGTCAGATTTTAAGGGCCTGTTTGTCACGGATGCAATCTGCAACTGTTACTGCTAACCGCCAGTAGCAAGAGCCCGATCAGTAGGCACGCGGATTTTCAATCCAGAAGAGGAATTCAACCTTAACTGAATTCACTTGAAGCTATCTACTGACCAGTGAGTCAAATAAACATTTATCGCTAGGTCATCGGATATTCAAAATTTGCATCTGAGGAACTGAATCGGCGATAACGAAACAAGTTGTCCTTAACATTGGGTTCCCATG
Source organism: Pergamasus crassipes (assembly GCA_034693645.1). Classification (NCBI taxonomy): domain Eukaryota; kingdom Metazoa; phylum Arthropoda; class Arachnida; order Mesostigmata; family Parasitidae; genus Pergamasus; species Pergamasus crassipes. The sequence continues at coordinate 6,858 of JAQFXQ010000132.1, read as the reverse complement.
TTTATAAAAATACTCTCAGAAAGAACTGGTAATTGACGACCGGTAAGAAATTTTGGTCGGTATTCACACATAGTTTTCGTTCGTGTAAAAACATGGTCAAATTTTTTGTCACAGTTTTTTTTAGGAATCAGACCATAAGAGCATTTGTCACGGGCCTTTAAAATATCACAAATATCTCTCTGAGGAGTGATGGATCTATCAGTACCGAACTCATAAGATCATTTGCCATGAAATTTGTCACGGTAAAGGTACCCTTGTTGATCAGACCTCGGGTCTCCCTTCTCCAACTTCCAACAAAGGAAAGACCAGTTTGAAAGTTTCATAAGAGTAGCTAGTTCAAAAGCAGGTATAAAGCTCAAATAAATAACATCGCTGATTGAGATTGCTGAACTGAACACCGTCATGGCCAGGTGTGTGAGGGTATCATTGGGTTTGTTAAGGGCGACTTCTGCGTCAGTCACTCTGGCTGAGAGTGGCGCAATATGCCTGCGGGGATTAGGAGAGTGAAGAGATTAGAGCTGCAACTCCGTCGGATGGACAGGGTGCGGCACCCACTGATTTGGCGGACACGGTCCAGGACCTGCAGGGTATTGGACATGTTGAATGCGCCTATGATATGAGACGAGAGGATGGTGTGGACAGCATGATGGAGACAATATAAGAGAAAAGAGAAGGTGGAGTTGTTCTTTACATTGATGCTGCCAAATGCATTCCAAGTAATAACATGGGGGCGGCATTGATGGATGAGAGTGGCAGGATGGTGGACGGGGCACTCATTGCCGGAAGTAGTGATGTTGCACAAGCTGAACTTCTGGCCATCTGTATGGCTTTATCGAGTTTGGGGGCAAAGATGCGCCGAAGTACAGTGAGTTGACGATCTTTACGAATAGCCAGAGAGCCCTCAGGCTGAGACAGGCTGTGAATCCAAAGTTGGAGCACTTTGAGCGAGTGGTGGTGATAGTGGGGGAACTTCGAAGACTGAGGGAATGGAGGATTGGTTTAAAGTGGCTCCCACCGCTCATGGACATTGCTGGCAACACGGCCGCTGACGTGGTTGCTAAGTCGGTGGCAGCAGGGTCTGTTGATGCAAGGAGGGTAATTATGCGCTAAGATTACTGCGCCGTGAAGAAAAGCATTAAGGAAAAGTACCGCTGTGCTTAGGAAAGGGAGTACACAAACGCCTCAGTAGGCTCGAATAGGAAACTGATGGGTATCGGAGTGTGTGGTAGAGGTATGATTTCGATGAGATGTAGCAGACAAGTCGCAGTGGAGGTGCGCAGACTGCGGTGTGGGGAAAGCGTGACACAGTCAACCAGATGTCAGATGAAGATGGATCCATCCCCAGAGTGCGCGCAGTGCAGGAAATACGGCGATATACTGCATCTCCTACAGGAGGTACAACTGTGCGTGAGGTACCGCCCAGCAAAACATGTAGGCTTTCATTGGCTTCATATTCATGTTCATTTTATGGTTATGGGTTGAAATTCCAGCTGGTACCCCGACTTTGAAATGGTTCAATGTGAATCGCCAGCTTAACTTCTTCCAAAATATCAAGATGTTTGTGTATATTTTGTGTATATATTTATTTATTTATTTATTTATTACCATGTAAAGTTACCATTTAGCCCATAGGGCGTTTGGCAGGGCTCGTAATCCTGTAGGACCAAAGCAAAACTCTCGGAGCACCCTCCTCATTTCCGCTGGAACCATGACCGCCATCAGACATCACACGGATTATAGAGAACGAGATGGTTTCCATGACGCTAGCCGTACAACGACCACCATGTTTCCATCCAGGTATTATTGATGGAGTAGATGACTTCGTAGAGAGCCACTTCCTTGTCGCTTCGTTGTCCTCGTCGAATAAAAAATCCATATATATCCAAAGTAGGGTTTGGAGGTGCAAAGAAATGTGAATGCGGCGGAGCACACAATTGAGTGTTTGTATGCCACTTTTTGGGGAAATAGGCTCTCAGCGGGTCCCATGTTTCAAACTAGGGTTTTTCGGAGACATTTTGAGGAACTAGTTGAATTGTGTGAGTTGTGGGAGGAAGATGATGAAAGGGTACAGCATGGGGGTCTCCAGTGTATGTCTTCGGGGGTAAGGCGGGTGGAGTTAATGTGTAAATTGGGTTTCGAGATTCGACAGACTTGCATACAGTGGATGCCAAAAAACAAAGGCTATCTTGGAGAAAGCAGGGTGGAAAATAGGCGAACGACGTGAACTATGGATTTAGGGTAGTCGTGTCTTAACCGTTATCAAATCATACTGTTAGCTGTGCTTTAGTCACCCTGATGTAAAAGGGTGGTTGTACTGACGAAGCTGTAAATCCATACAAATATTAGTGTCTGTCCAAATAATCCTTTCTTTTCCGAGTCTATTCTCACGATCATCATCATGCTGGAGCAGTCAAGACTAGATCTAGTGGATCACTTCAGGTAATGCCTTCTCGGCTTGCTCCGTGCCATCTCTCGGGGTGTTGGGAACAAGCTCGAAAATTAAGAGGGCCATTCATTAAGAGGGTTTAACTTCAGATGACATTTTGGGACAAATCTTCGGGCTGAGGACGTTGGGTTTCGGGAGTTGCCCACTCTGAATATTAAGCTTCCACAAGCAGCAAAGAGAAACATGATTTACCGCTGTAGATCGAAAAAGATCCTGTGTCTGCTTAGCTTGACAACCTGGATTTGTCTCATGCAGCTAATACTGTCCAGAGTTCAAATCGCTCCATCTTATGGGCGAAAATGTGATTCAAATTGATACTCCCGGGTAAATTCCGGAGCAAACTGAACCATGCAATCTTAGAGCCTACACCAAGCGTTCATCACCAAGCATAATGGCACTCTGACAGTTCTAATTGTACTGTGATCACCATACCATTTTCTTATATTGATATCTAAAAGCACAATTTACATGCTTGTGTTTTATATATGTACACCGGATCTCGATAAGTTCATTCAACTTGTACACATAATGAAAAGCATCGGCAAATGAGCCATTGAATAAATCCACTGGGCTGTATAAGTCTGTCGTTTTTTGTTTCAATTTTGGAAGATCTAATCTTTTAAGGAACGTGTCGATTCATTCGTTTGTTGCGATGTATAGTCATTGGCATGATTAATGTATTGGTTGTAGTTAAAATCATAGATAGATAACATAAAGTTATTGTATTTTTATGAATAGTAATGGTCATGTGTTCAGTATGACACCGTGGCAAAGGCATGTCTGGAGGTGGAGCAGCGTGTACTGTTGTACAGGGTGTTTTCTCATATCACCAGGGAGCAGACCGGCATCATCATAGAAGAGGTGGTGGGTATTTTACAGGTTAAACCGGAGAATAAGTTCGTTCATTCATGAGAAGGTGGGTCTATATTTTTTTCGTATCGGTGTACACATATATAGGCTCACCTATTTTTCCCTCCACCTTCCCACCACTCCTCTTTGAGATTGATAAAAAAAAAAGCAGAGGGTGAGATTAACAGACAATCAAGTATTGAAAAGCATCATAAAAAATGGTTGCTAACCGATGCAAAAGCAGTGTATATGAAGTTGAATGATAGTTTCCTTTTGGGCTTTCAACCACGCCCTGATTTTACACAAACCATCGCAGACGGACCGTATCAGTCGGGCCCTGAAGGCCTCTGTCAAAGGAACGCGAAGAAGATTACCATTATGCAAAGCAGAAACCTCCAACACTACAACTTTCATTGAAACCGGTGAATGTTATCACACTAACGGACATAATCTTTAAGTGCGCAAGAATAAACTTAGTTAACAAAATGAATTCGACCATAGCGAGAAACCTAGACACCTGCTTGTCATAGAACTTAACATGGTCCGCAATTTGGGAAACAAAAAGAAGCCATAGTAAAGAGTAATAAGGTCTCCAAGTCTAAGAAAGACAGATAATAATCAGTACACGAATAAAGTAACAAGAACATTTTATTAAACAAACTAGGTTTGAATGCAAGTACATACAGCACATACACTGGAGGCAACACACATCATGCATTTGCATCAAATACTAGAGACTCGCCTAACTGCTGGCTGGAAGAAGGGCAACTAGAAAAACAACACTCGATCTGATCATTGTCATTGCAAATCAAACAAAGTGAGTGAACTTAAATAAACAAAGGTATTTTAAGTGAACAAAAAAATAAGTATACGAAGCACTGAAAGTCAAAAAGTTTAGATCATTACAACCTGTTTATGTCTACCACCTCTCCACCACACCTTCCACAAATTCCAATGGTTGAGTACAAAGTACATTACAAAGAGTGAAATGATGAACTTAAGGCCCATGCGGTTTATAGGTTGGAATGTGGATAAGGAAACAACTTTTTCTGGACCTCTAAATTTATGAAAACAATTGTATAATTCTTTCTCCCCGTAATCGAAATATAAAGGTACGTGGTGGCAGAACGCTAGGAAAGTTCCTAACGTTCTCGTCTAACATTCGTTAGACGGGTTAGGCCGCATTGGAAAACTCATTGTACAAGTAACCTAAGTTTATCACGCATAAATTGACTATGTCAGGACTTTTCGTGGCTAACGCTTCTAGTTTTTCACCATAGCTAGTTTGCTTTGTATCAACGTTTACCCTTTTACCTTTATCAACAAGCAACGTACAAACGCCCTGAAAGCTAGAAACCAACATCCACCAAAATCGATGAGCAACCCCCGCATAACTTGTGCTGCGCTGCCGGCTCGATAAACTGTGACTGTAAATGGCATTGTCATACAGATTAACATTTGTGTCAGAATCCTCGTGAGCAGGGAGTACAAGGAGTTGTTCGGGTCCTAATGAAGGCCTTAAAAAATTAATCTTCATGGGCAGAATAAAATTTCTGAAAGGAGAACCTCTGTCCCAACCCATGTTGGCTTCGTATCCTTGATATGTGATAAGGCATATAAAAACAGGTGGGCCTTTATGTGGGATTCTACGCATGATTAAAAGTACAAGGAGATATATTATATTATATAGTCTACACATATTATGTAGTCTACACTTGCCATTATATGAATAACATAGACAAAGCAGTATGTGTTGAAAGCATGGACAGGGACATTAGAATCAATGGGGGCTTGCCGTCCTTGTATTGATAAATAGTACTGGTGGTCAGGGATTCTGGCCTTTGGGCTGGGGTTCACTCCGAACATATGGGACTATATAAGATATTCTGACGGAAGAAAACTTAAGTTAGTCTGAATACTAGATCAGTTATGGAGTGGTATCGCATTGTATCATTTGTGTTGCTGAGTTGTGTGGTGAATTTGTGTGGTGTTGTTGAGGCAAAAGGAGGAATGGGTGGTGGATTAATGTTGGCTGCAATTGCTGGAGCTGGAGCTGGAGGATTGCAAGCTCTGTTGTCACAGAATCTGATGGGTAATCATGGACATCGGAGCTACAGTCATGGTCCTGACAAAAAAATTGTTATGTGAGTCCTTAATATAATATTATGACCAGCCACGAAACGTGATGGTAATATATCGGACTGCCACTCGGGAGTCCCTGGTTTGATCATCACCTCGGCCAACTCAATCTAGTTTTTTTGCTGGTTTTCCACCAGACAGACAGGTAGAAAGTCCTCAAAAACTTGGTGTGTCTCAAAAAATGTTATTTAAAAAATAATAAAGTGCTTCTGGATAGACATGCTTTCATAGAACGTAATTCATTCGCTCTTAAATCCACAGTGTTCATCATCTTCCCACACCCCAGATCAAGCAACAGCATCATTATCACCATGTTGAACAGAGTTATGGTGGGGGACAGATGAGTCATAACAGTTGGGTATGTTAAAAGTTAAGATGAGCAAAACTAGTTGAAAGCCTGAATTAAGATACACTTAATTGAGGATTAAATACATTCAAATATATTTTTCAGTGAAACACTTGTCGTGGAGACGATGTTGGGGATAACCATATTTTGCAATTTCAAGTGAGGGAGTGAAACTTATGAATAAACAGATTACTCCTCCAAAAATGTTGATTTGATGAAGAGCGCGCCGAATTCTGGGCGATTCAGATAAAGTCATTTTTACATACTACACAGTACAGGAAAAATCTAGGTATCATGCTCCTCTAATTAAGACAATTTGCTCATTATTTCAAAACGCGCACGAATGGTGGTTGCACAGTAATATCATTTGGCCATAGCTTTCCATACGATAGCACCATGCCCAACACCCCAATCCGACTGCTCAGGAATATGTTTGAATGATCAAAATATAATGAATGAAAATGTCTCCATGGAACTAAAATGAAGCTACATGGATGCATGTTTAAATGCCGTTGTGGATTGCACTTGCCTTGTATTGAGGTTCTTATATGTGCAGGGTTTCATACTATATTCATGTTTACCTCTCGAATTCACTGAATCAAATACTGGCTAGATCCATGCGCGTATTATCTGAGAGGAAAATTAACGTTTTATAGCTAAGTAAAGATTGTTAGAAGATTGGAAACATAATGCAATAGGTGATACTTTGTTAAAAAAAATACTCGATCAGGTTTTCAATGGTCTGGGTATGACTCTCACCCACTTTAGGTTGTGGTAGGTTTTGATAATCATTAGAATGTAAGAATCTTCTATTATCTTTCCAATTCGACTTCAGGTACTTCCCTTCCAACAAGGAGCTCCGCGAATTGATCTTTGTAGATAAGGCTGACGCGACGGCCCCTTTTCGACGGGAAGTTTAACTAAGAGATTCAGAGAACTGGAACTATAGAATCTTATTTTACAAAATAGTTAGCATATGGTATACATTAACAGGTACTAAGCATTACTTCAGAAGCCACTTCTCGTAGGAAGTGATCCCAGAACGGCAATTGCATTCCCCTTCTGAATTGCCAAGGCA